>JAQNCA010000032.1:15064547-15076547 GCA_029783725.1 Acanthurus tractus | reverse complement strand
AAAAACTTATACAATATAATAATTGTTTTATAATTTATCATACAAAAAGGGAGTCACAAATGTTGACAAAAACTGTTCCGTATTTCTAATAAAAATACATTAAAAACTACAATTAATAGAAAATAACATTAAAGTTACAGCCTCAAACCCACTGAATCAACAAGACAACAGACTACAGTAGCTGTTAAGTATTTTGTCTCATGAATAATCTCAGTCAGATGCAAAAAAGGGCAATTTGCGCTCAGAAGCAAAAAACTGTATCAGAGTTTTTGTGAGGTGATGTCATTAGTGTAATATCTTTTGTGATTCAAACCTTGAAATGGGGCAGACTTCTTGTCACAAGTGATGTGCTATTTATGTTGCTATCAGGGGCTACAAACCATTGTGTGGAAATTTACCATTTTGTCTTTGTACTTAAATAATTTCTCAAATGAACCAGTCCCAGCCTCTGGACAGAATACCCCTTTCAAAAAAGTTGTCCTTGGCTTTCGACATATTGTGTTTATTGATAAATCTATTTCCATCAAGTTACAGACTAAAAAAAGAGAGTCGATTCATTGACAAAGAACTCAGTAGATTCATTGATAATGAAAATAGTTGTAAGTTGCAGCCCCACCATGACGTCATCTGAATGTGACACTGCTGTTGAATCTACTGCATGTTGGGCAGATGTGATGTCCACACTAATCATTTGGGATGACAGCAGCACTCCAGTTAACAAGGTAAAAAGAACTAGGCGGTGAGCTGCCCCCTCCCTCCCCTGCAGCAGGTTCAGGCCGACCACGCAGAGCTAATGGGGGCTCAACAATGAATGGCAGCAGTCGGCCCAGATCGGGCTGGAGATGCCAGATATGCAAGGGATGGTGAGGAGGGAGGCCATTAGCAGATAAATCCATAAAATTAACAAAGAAGGGAGGGGTGGGCGGAGAGCAGGAGGAAGGAGTGATGCTGTGGAGCAGCTCGGTTGGGGACAGAGCGAGGTGCTTCTCTGTTTTTTCTAGTCAGTCGACCAAAAACAACGTCTGTCAGCTGAGTATAATCCTAAACAACAATGGGGACAGTAACACTGTTGTAAAGAGGTGGCTGTTGACTTACTGTGCTGGCACCAAAGCCCTGCCGCAGCTCCTGATAAAGAAAGCTGCTTTGACCTTCAATTGCCACTAACTTCAGTTCTTTCTCTAACTAACATTGATGACGCTGTGCCCTCAAACAACCAAATGTGGCCTTTAATGCTTGTCCACTGTCTTTGGTACAAAGCAGCTCGCCTCTTTCTCCCATCAATGCAACCAGTACAGAGCCAGGCTGTTGCTCTGTGCTAAAAACAGCCGTGCCACTCAGGAAGATCAAACTATCCAATGGGTACGCACTCCTGTGCTGTTGCTAGGCCCCCCTCTCTGTTTCTCTCCCTCTCCCTCTCTCTCTCTCTGCCTCTCAATCTCCCTCCTGCTCTGGAGGACATAACACAGAAAAATGGCTGAATAATAAATTCTAACTCAATAAACGAGGAGACAGCAGCTGCACTCAGACAGAAAGCCCCTTGTCTGAGTCTCACTTTCCACCTGCAAGAAAGCTGGTCGAGCAAAACCTCTCACAAACACACACATACACAAACGCCAACACAGCAGCAGTCTATCCTCTTTTTTGGCGCAATTGGCCATTGATAGTCGGTGCTCTTCGAAAAATACAGGAAAGCATCATCACTTCTCAGACTGTTAGTTGTTCCGCTGTACGTGAGTAGAGCTAGAGAGTCACAAGAGCAGCTGCAGTGATGTTGAAGCAGCACGACCGACGAGACCACATCATCGATGGACAGACAGACTGTCAGAAAAGTGGCTTTACATAAAATTACGCACGGATGAAATGAAAACAACAAAAATGTTCCTATGCTTCCGGAGGTAGTTGTATTATAAGAATAATGAGTCAAGTTTAAATTAGGGTTGGGCATTATGATAATTAATGCCAAGGCCATTGAAAGTCCTCAATTCTGTCTGGCTGGGAGCAATAGATCAACTTTCAGTAACCAGTCATGACAACCAAACACGTGTGAAGCATGTGTTCGATTTCAGTTTTAAATAAATGCATCAGTACTAAGCTGCATGAGTAAAAACAGAAAATGTAGGTGATTTGTGTAACTAATTAGAAGCTGCTATGTAACTGCACAGCAAGAGCCATACCAATTTAATTTTGAACATGTTTGATGTTGTTTCTGTCAGCGGGAGGAAAAGGAGGATTCTGCAATAACAATATAACATGGAGGCAATTACATCTATTACAGTCATGGAACATACTGTACTACTTGTCGGGTGTTATCCCTTCCGTGCACCATGAGACTGTCCCTTTTGATGCATCTAGTTGTATTACATCATTGCGGGCGATGATGCAATTAAATGACTGAGACTGCTTTATGGCAACATATAATTTACAGGAATTTTAAATCAATATAACAAAGTACCTAGATTACGCAGCTCAGGACAAGTAACACGTAACTTCAACCTTACAGGATCAAATTAGGCTGGTGACCTTTGTATGTAACTCCATTCTGTGTTTCCTTTGTCTAAACAAACAACTAAAACAACTAATCTTATTAGGAATAAAAAAAAGGGTGGACTGACCGACAGACAAAGTTTGTAAGATTTCCAGTAAATGAATCCTGAAGCATCTCCCCTCTATTTAGCCAGTGGACGACACCCTAAGTGATAGTCACACTGCATAGTCATATAAGGTAGGCCTTCCCATCTGAAGCAAAGACAAACTCTGAACACAACAGGAAACCCTATTATGTGTGCAGGTTTGGGCGTTTGCATCTGTACGTCGGTATTCAGGTATTCAGTGCTATTGACCATCAACTGACTTGACACAGTTCATGAGTCTAAACCAGTGCTTCTCAATGTTTCCCTGTCAAGGTCTTCTAACCTGTCAATTATTAGACCAAGGAGCTCATCTGATAAGATGTTTGCTTTTAAAAGTTATATTAAATTCTGTCATTCTTTCATCTATAGTACCACTTAAAACATTGTCCGGTTCCCCTGGGGGCCCTTGGTGCTACTATGAGACCCGCTCAAACAAGATAAAGTATGGCAAGGAACGATGTGTGTGTACGGTATGTTGCATTGTTACCTTTAGAGAGTCGAAGCAGGCGATGACTCGGCCGTTCTCCACATGGCAGCTCCGGGAGGGGTGGGCAAACTTGCACTCTGCATCAGACCGTGAGCAGGTGCCTCTCTGAAACTCACGACACACTTCCAGGGTCAGCCATTTGGTGTCCCGTCCCATGGTCATGCTGACAGCCATCGGAGCTGTTCACAAATACTGAGCAGGAGAGACAGATGGATGGAAAACTGTCTGCAGAGAGCAAGGGTGACTAATAGTGATGCAAGAAAAAGTCCCAAAAACACAGAGGGGGAAAAAAGAAGCAAAAATATTTTTCCTCAGCAGATATAGGCAGCAAGTCCTTTTGGTCGGTTTATTTAAGGGGATATTTATTAGTTCTTCCTGGGAAAAGTGGCAGCTGAAGTTTCACTGGGTAGAGATAGAGGGGGGGGTGACTGTGAGCAGAGGCCAGCTCCGTCTCGAGGAACGAAAAAAAGGAAAAAAAGGAAAACCAGAAACTACAGTGAGGACATCACTCTGGCATTCTTGGATATGTCATCGAGCATCTGTGTCTTTACCTGAATCGACTCACGCCCACCGTAAGTAACTGTTACATTCACGTCAACATGGCCAAGGTTGGGGCAGTCGCTGTAGTGCTAGCTAAGTTTAAACAGCTGGAAATAGAAGATTTCTGTAGAGAAACAAAAAAGCAGAACCTTTTCAGGATGGTGCCCTTGCACTGATGAGATGAGGAGGCGGCTCAGCTCAGGGTATGTGGGGACTGCAGCTCAGCAACGTGGGATTGATGACTCTGTGGCTGTCAGGATAAAATATAGCCTTCATCCAAGGCCAAACACACACTGAGCCCTGTCCTGCTCAGACAGCAGCGTAAGAGTAGCAGACGACTCCTCACAGTAGGCACTTAGGAGTTCCTCTTCCACTTATTTCAGTCTTTTTCTCATCCCTCTTTTGCCAGTGCCTGTTCATCTCTTGTCATCCTCCTTACTGACCTCTCTTCTGTATGTCCTTGCTTGTTGTCTTGCCGTAGACTATATAAAACAGAAAGGGAAACATTAATTCAAAGCATTAAACAAAACAGTAGCCTGCTGGAGAGAAAAAATGTAAAGCTGAAACCTTGTGTAGATCTTGTTTGAGTGGAGGGTGGTGAGGACCACGAGGCAGGAGGGTGGAAGGGGAAGAGCCAAAGAGAATAAAGCGAGGACAAACAAATAGGGGAACGGAGCATACAGGAGGGAGGGAGGCAGCAATGAACAGGAAAGGGCAAGCTATGTCTTGATTAAGTGATACGAGAGAGAGAGAGAGAGAGAGAGAGATAGAGAGAGAGAGGGAGAGAAAGAGAGAGGGGATGAGGGGAGATTGCAGGCAGGACAGAGACGTCACTTCAACTCCCCCCAAGCTCCACGGAGCAGAAAGTAATTGACTAACTTGACATGAAGCTGCTATATGGTATGAAAAGCAGTGTCCTTGAAATCGCCTGTAAGGCTGGCATGTGTGGTCGACACAGATGATTCCCAGACAGTTATTGATGTGAAGGGAAGAAGTAGGAAAAAGAGGGAGCTAATTCTTCCCAACTGAAGCTGCTGTGCTCGATGTGAGGCTCCAGCCAATAGGACAGACTTTTGCAGGCACGCAGAGCACATCACCAACCAATGACAGGGCTGTTTCCACAGCAGCTCCTCCCTCCACAGAACCCATCCTTATTCCTCCCAGGCTTTTTTCACTGGTACAGCACAGTCATGGCTGAGGCACATGCTGACATTCAAACTGTACAAAAACTCTAAACTGACCCCAAACAGCTTGGTTTCTCACTGACCTGGAGGAGTAAGTTGTGTCTCACTCAAACTGTTGACTATACTGCAGTGTGATGCAAGCAGGATGCATGCAGCCTGCTGTGCAGCTAACACTCAGAGAGCAGAGTGACGTGTCTGGACACTCACTGAATACAGATAACAATCACTGAGGTGGTTCAATATAGATAAACACAGAGAGGAAACAATAATTAAGCTTCCCAGAAAAAAAGCAAATTCTTAACATCATCTTAAACTTAGAAAAGAAAGGAGGGCTATCCTGTAGAAAACACAAGGGCATAGTAGTACAATGATGCACAAAGTGAATAAACAATAGGCGAGAGGCAGGAGAGGAGGAGTACAAAAAATAGGAGGAGAGTGGGTTGGAGCAGATATTATCGGTCCTTGCGTCTGATGGCGGCAGACACAGACGGAGGAAACAGCAGGGTGGAGAGTGTGAGGGTACGTGTGTGTGTGTGTGTGTGTGTATGTGTATGCAGATAGACAGTCTAGAAGGAACACCGCAGTGGAGTGGGAGAAGGAGGGATAAGAGGGAGGTGGGAACTGAACTGATACACCCACCTTCAAACACAAGAACAAAGACACATCCCAGCCCCCCCTCCCCCCTAAAAAAAGAGAGAGCAGAATTGAGAGACAAGCAGGTACAGCTATTGCTTTGCTTGCTTAACCATTTTGCTTGTCTGTGCCACCTCCTCCTCCCAGCCTACCTACAGATCGATAGAAACTTTTCTCGGGGGGACAAGACAAGCACTCCTGCAGCTTTGCCTGTCCTGCATTCAGGTCCACATTAGTGTCAAGCCCCCTTGCTCACGCACACCCTGATGATGCAGCTAAGCAGTACGCAACCCGCATCATCAAAATGCTCCTCAGCAACACTCCTCACTTTCTCTCCTTGCTCATGCCACACCAGACACCAAATGGCGCACAGTTGCCATTACAACCATTCTTGGAAAAACTGCACAGCAATGCTGGCTCACCACCAAAACCATTCTAGTTTGGACTGCACCCTGTACCTTTGAATTTACACAGTAATGACCTTTCACTTACTGATATATGTCGTTGTGACTCTGCTTTCCAGGAAAGCTCTCCTGAAAATTCTACCATCTGTGTAAGCGTTGTTAGCGTTGTCTTCCGCCACTACCAGGGTCTATGCAGACGCCGGAGGACAATGGGGCTATTATAAATAGGGAAATCGTGCCATGGCAGTACATGTAAGTAAAATGCTCATTTGGTAGCTGCATTTGTTACAAACATGTCCTTGAACAGATTAACTGTGAAAGGTCAGCCACCAGATCTGACATTCAGACAAAATAGTGAGCAAGTTTGATTAGTCACTCATAAGTGGGCTGACCACAAATACAGAAATATGGGAACATGGGAAAGTCCAGGTGATTTACAGCACTAACTTTTACCCGTAATTTACTACTACATTAACAAAACAAAAAATCTGCAGCCATGCTAGCAGTTCCATGATATGTACTTAGAAAGCCTTAGTGTTAGCATGCTAACATTAACCACAGTAACCTTGTGACGGTGAGTCTAGATCATTACAAGTCGGGGAAGGAAACATAAAATGTACCAAGATTAATTTATCTGGGGAGCATGAACGTCTGCACAAAACTTCATCGAACTCCATCCAATAATGGTCGAACTATTTCAGTCTGGATCAAAATAAACTGACAGACCAACAGATCAACATTGTTATCCACAGAGCCACACCACTTTCTTGGCTAAAAAGCAGTCACCCATCCAAGACTTTTGACTGACTCTGCTGTGTAAGTACACCATGGGACTAATCCACACATTAGTCTATGAATAATTTACCAACACCAGCAGACAGAAATAACTACATGGATAAATCCAACAGTACATTGCTGTCTTTAAAATGTAGAACTTATGGGCTCGAAATATAAATAAACAGATGGCTGTCTTCAAAGACGTCATAAATTTGTAGGAAACCCAGCAAAGACAGCCACACCTTTTTCCAAAATGCCTAAAACAACAGTCACATGAATCATATGCATTGAGGAAAAATTGGTCTATTGATGTTTACTGTCCTAGTCAGCAGTGCTTTTTTGAAGAGATGGTGCACTTAAGAGATAGAGATCCTGCAGTTTAAAATAAAACATTCACTGCCAAGCTGCAATATTGCACAACACTACCTACCACAGCAAAGATAGCATGACAAAGAGCAAAGGAGCAAATAATTAAGAGGCAGATAAAGAAGGATAAGAGTGAAAAAAATGCTAGGGAGAACTCTAGCTTTAAGTGCTCTTATAGCTAAACATTGATCAAGAGCTCTGCACAGGAGACAAGGGCTTGATGCTACATGCTTGAGGCTGCGTTATTGTGCAGTTGCAACCCACACACCACAACAATCTCAGTGTTTTCCCTCACAACACTGATGAATGGGCTAAAGCTCTTAAGTAAAAACAAAACAAACATGAGAAAGCATAAAAATAAGCATTAGTTATGCTGCAAGGATAGTAAACAAACAAATTAAACCTCATAATACAGATGGTATGGGTGCAACTAATGATTGTTTTCACTATTGATTAAGACGCAGATGGTTCATCATTTGAAATGTCAATTTTTTTTCAGAGCTCAAAATGACACCTACAAATTGCTTGTTTTGCACAATCAGATAATGTTAAGTTTAATATCATTCATAACAGGAGAAAGAAGAATAATCTTCACATTCGAGAAGCTGAAAATTGACATCGAAATTGATGCAGATTAATATTCCATTTATTGAATAATCCATAATTTGACTTTTAGTTTCCACTCTATTACAGACTCAAATACACTTAGATTTTTCACCAAAACTGTCAACTCTACTTCCACATACATCTTGTGCAGACATAGTCTTGTCCTTTTGAACTTGTCTGACCTTTACAGTGCAGCATAAACAGTCATTTGCAGAGATGCAGCACAGTAAAATAAATGTAGAGTGTCGTAGTTATAACAGTCATTAGGCTGCTGCCTGTAATCCAGGTGTCTGCAGTGAGAAGAGGGGCCCAGCAGTCACTAGGTGGGGGTCGACATGTAGGTGGAATAGGATAGGGGGGTTGTATAAGGAGGACAGATGGGGGTGGCACACTGCGTCCCTCATCAAACACAGTGCACCAAGGGGCTACCGGCAGTGTAACCTTCACCAGAGCTCTGACGTCTGCATTGGGGCTGGTGTGTAGGCTGGGTGCCACCTCGACAGACAGCCCTGCATCTTATCTGCTCATGCTAACAGATAGCCTTATACAAGGTGCCAAGCATGCATTCAGTCAAAGGCAAGGTGACACATTAACACTTTTGAGAAAAATAAACGTCTCATTATTTCTCCTCTAAGATTTTTCCCTACGCTCTTTTCTTTTACGTAATCATGGTACAGGCAGGTGGATATTTAATGTGCCCTGTAATTTCTTGCTGGAAGTGGATGGCAATTTTGGTGGTTTAGAAATTTCTCTGTTGTACATTTTTTAAATTTCCCTTTGATTAAGAGCACTGGTTAAATGCTGCAAAATCAAAAATGTTGTCAAAAATGTAAGTGTGCTTGATGCTAAAATTGCACTTGAAACATTTGAAATACTAAAAGCAGTTTATGGGACAGTTTAAACTGAAGACCTAAAATAAACTTAATAGGTCATGGAAACATTTTAGTTGTTCTGTTGATTAACTTATCATCAATTGCTCTAGATAAAGAGCATTAGGGATATTCTGTAAAATTGCAATAAAAAATGTTATTAACTTATACCACAGAGAGAAATATTTGAGACTGAACAAATTTGAGCTAGCTATGACTTTCTTTAACTGTTGAAATAGCAGTTAGAATTGAGGGATGTAATGAAGTTGAAGTGTCAATTGAAGTGAAAGTAAAAAATGATTCAGCGTAACTTAAAATACTGAGAGGAGATGTAGGGCCTGTGAAAATTTAAGCTTGCTCTATTGTTTAGGTAATTACACATCTCTTCAAGTAACAAGCATTATACATGTGTTCAGAAGAAATGCAAAGTACCTAGCTAAGCTAAAACAATAGGTTGACAGAGAGATCAGATTAACAGGCTAAAATATTTTTGTGTATGCTAGCTGTTTAAAAGATGCTGTTGAGTGATTTTAAATTTAGCAATGGGTCAAAAAAAATTATGTAGATTGACAGAGAAAAGAAAAGATCACAGACAGGGGAAATTTTTGGTAAATTTCATTTTCTGACTCTTAGGTAGGTATGTCACAGGTACGGCTAGATGAAAACACTCTGATACTGTACCAAATGATTAGTGACAAGGACGAGTGCTAAAACAGGCTAACGTCAATGAGCAGGTGATTGATTAAAAAGCACAAGGTGGAAGATCCATAAATTACAATGAGAGCGAAAGCCAGCAGCCTGGAGGGACGGAACAAAGTAATTAGGTTAAGTATCAGTAATCCTTTCAGCTCATTAAAGCACCACAGTTCCCATTCAAGCAAACATACAAGTCTATTCCATCGTGCAAGACAACATGGACTACACAATGTAGTAAAATAGCCAAGATAATGACGTTAAACATGTATGCTGCAGCTGCACTTTGATTCGGAAACTAGGTTTGATAAAATGTATGCTGTGTATAGCTTTCACTTTCCACAGCATGGTTGGGGTTTTGAGCTTGAGGTTTGACATTCTTGTAGTGAGATGATAAAAGCTAGCTATGTGGTAAAAATGTGGATATTATAGTTGAATCAAACAACATATTCAGCACAATATTTTTCATTTGTTATTGGTGCTGCATCATTGGTGAACTGTTTTGCAAAGATGGAGAATGCCAGGCAGTCCATGTGTGTTTGTATGAGAGGCCAGGGAAGTTTAAACAGGTTATGCGAGGGAATGTGGCTCTTTGCCTGTTTGTATTTTTCAGTTTATCAGTGTTTACAATAAGTAAAGAAAAACTAGCTGGGCTGGTGCAGAGTCCACAGATTGGAGGGAACATGAACTTGTCTTGACTGACTGTGTTGTTGAATGAACCAAGATGAGGCAGGACATTCACTTAAACTATGTACAGTATAATTAGGCAACTAGTGACAACACAGTATGCCATGGTGGCTTGAGTCTGACCCTTAAGGGTAAACAATGACAAGACTCAACCTCCCTGTACTGCATGCATGGATTGAGGCTGGCAGCACAACCCTGCAGACATACAGCCAGAAAACCAGGAAGCAACCTGCAGGTGCTCTTTAATTCTACAAGCTGTTATGGAAAATACACAATAGGTACATAGTGAAGAGGGAGACTCGGAGAGTCATTTTACTTTTTTTGCTTTTTCTTTGACATAACACCAAAAAAACCCAAAATGCACTCAGACCACTGGCGCAATAAAGACTTTAAACAGTATCCTGCATATTACATTCAACCAAACCCTTGTACGCAGACTACCAGACTATAATATGAACGCGGCTTACAGCTTTATTTCTATCCATGCCGAGCTACCCTCGAGCTCTCAGCAGACCTGCCCAAAGCACGTTTAATGTAGATGTTATTAAGGTTGTGCCAATGTGTAACACTACAATTACGCATTTTATTGTTTTAACAATAAAAAAGGGTTTGCGCTTCACGGCAACAGGCATTGTAAATGACTGCAACACGGATTAAATATAAAACTAGATGGCAACAATACTGCTGCAAACTCAACTGCGCCAGACGAGCTCAGCCTCTTACCTGTTTACAGTCCAATAGGATTCAGATTCAATGTCTTCCCCTAAATGAACGTCGGTTAAATGGTTTATTAGCTCGCTATTTTCCACAAAGACGCGTTCATGGGAGTGATACAGAATCAGTATTGCCTGGAACTAAAAGAGGAGTAAGAAAAAAAGCACGCAGTCGCAAGCTAGAAATAATAAAGTCAAAGCAAGTAAAAAACGTATTACCGCCGCGGAAGGAAATAAAGCTGCTGGTTTAGCTGGCAGCAAAAATTATGTTAGCTGCAACTAAATTTTTCACGGCTGCAATACGGCCTGAACACACAGCAGACTAAAGATTTAGGGAAAAAATCAGAGGGAGGGCAAAATGGTGAGGGAGGAGTTGGGAGAGAGGAGTGTGTGTGTGTGTGTGTGTGTTTGGTTTCGTTTATTAGGTAGGATCATCAGTATTGGTGGGAATCAAAGTCACGACAAACGCGCAGCGGGTATAAAGGTACCATTAACACCTCGCAGGTAGGTATTTGTTCATAGATTGCACACAAAATACAACTAAAGGGTTTCCTTGTTAGCAATGACTCATTAAAATCAGTGAGGATAACATTTACAATGATAGTTCGCCTGTTAACGTGGTCGATTTGAAGTTTGCTAAAAACAAATTCTATACTAGCCAAACCGTGCCCTGTTGTTTAAAAGGAATTACTTTAAAAGCAAACTCTACGTACCTTTATTAATATATTACAATCGCGGTTAGGATAAAATAACCCTTCAAAAGTTGGCTAACGTTAACTAACGGTCAAAATGTGAACATAACGTCAAACGTCAACCTAACGTTCAATACATTTTCCAAATACGATTTTTTTTTTAAATTAAACAAGGATGGACTGATGTCTTTTATCCTTAAATGTATTAAAATCAGTATATCAGTTATAGTTACAGCTAACATTTAGGTGACAGTCAAAATTTGCAGGTACACGCGCGCTCTTCCGCTGTTCCACCTGATACGAGTAACGTTGGCTGCCTTGATACTAACAGTGTTTCCGGTAGACGTCTGGTTTTTCACAATAAAAGCAACGTGAGGTTTATTAGTTTGGATTAACGGCCAGACATAACATGGCTGATGAGTATTTTATCTTAAAAACATCTTTTTGTGAGGGGACAAAGGACAGCGAGTAAAATTTGATTGATTTTTTGTAGGGATGTATATTCAGGAAATTGAGTTAGCAGTTCGCATACCTCCCAAAGGAAACTGGACCAGACATTGACTACGGTGGGTATATCTGTATGTGCTCACTAGTTATATTTTTTTCAGTTTCTAAATTTAAAAAAGCCAAAACATTTATTTTTTATATTCAAATCCAAATTAAAATATAAACCAAAACTGCTCTTATCTCATGTCACGAAAAAATATACATTAATTCTG
>JAQNCA010000032.1:15053884-15064447 GCA_029783725.1 Acanthurus tractus | reverse complement strand
GACAATCTCCAGAAGGTCTTGAGCATTTTTCTGTTCACTATACTGCTGCATAATTCTTCACAATTTAGGAGCAGCTGTCACAGCTGATCCCTCATTTAAATCCTCTGAGGATCACACTGAAAAATGGTTCAAATCCAATCCAACCAAATTTAAGAATAAGCTGTGATGTCAACCTCAGTGTTTCCACCCAGGAAATTTTGATTTCATTAAAACACCACTTTAGCGCCGCCTGCTGGTGTTTCAGGGACTTACAAGTGCAGCACATGAGCTTGCAGTCTTGTGTGCATGTGATTTGAGCAAGGGACATCAGACACAAAAAGAAAAAAGCTACACATGACTAAAATAGAATGACAATACAGGTACTGTAAAAGGACTTTATATAAAAAACTGAGACATGGTACACATTCAGTAATTGTACAACATTAGCAGTTGATGCTACACATTGAGGTATCTATGGAAATTCCATTCTTCTTTAGGTTACTCAAAAGACACTTAAAATCACAAGTACATTTTAAAATGTACAGTTTTCAGATGAGAAAAAAATTGGCAAACATAGATTGTAAATCACAAACAGTAGCTTATAACTTATAGAAACAAGTGTCACATTGTTTTTTTTTTTAAACAAAGGAAAAAACTAAACAAAAAATCCCCTTATTCCAGACTGCATCACCATGGTCAGATGCATTTAAAAGCAAGGAGAACAGTCTCAGAAGCTTATTTGATCACTAAATGTTGTATGACTGCAGGTACCTTTACCCACCTTTCCTTCTCTAAAGGAAATATATCCATTATAAATGTCAGTTGTGGCAAAGATATACAATCAGTATCAATAAATAATGCATGTCATTTTAAACAGTTCATGGTGAGACAAAAATAAAATGTAGTGGAAGGTAAATATTAAAATTAACTTGGATTCATTGACAACTGACAAGGCAGAACTTGGCACACTTATTATTAAGACACTCTACTTCTTGTGCTGTCACTACCACTGCTCCACATTATCCATGTAATCCTCCATGGTGCCGTTCTCATCCAAATCCCACCATTCAGGGAGAAGCATTTCTGACTCAAAACTTTCTCCAAGAGCATTCCCCCTGTGCTGCTCCTCAGTTTTCATTGAGTGTCTGTCAGGCTGATAGGGTGTTTCTGTGGGCTTCAGCTGCCTCCCCTGCTTTGCTGTGAGCCTTCCACGGAGTCGCCTCCTCTCCTGCTGCCTCCTCTCCCTAGCTTGCCTGCGCTCCTGCTGCCTTGCCACCTGAAAACGCTGCAGGAAAAGGTCACGGGCATACTCATACAGCTCCACGTCCCATCGGTTTAGCTGGAGGATTCTGTGCTGCGTCTCAGAAGGTACCTCTACATTGGAGGCACGTGTGCCATTGAGCTGTGTGAAGGGTGCGATAAACTCCAAGTTGAAGGTACGCTCAAACAGATACTGGGTCTTACGCTGGTACTCTGTCAGTCCAAAGAAGGCCATGCCACGCAGGTTACGCTTGGCACTCTCCAACAGCACTGTCCAGCGCTCTTCCTCATTCATGGCAGAGACATTGTAGCAGCCCACCAGGCTGAGATCAGCCAGCATGCGGGTTTGCCGATTGTTGGCCAGGTTGTAGGGGCAGTCCATGAACTCCTGCAGGGAGCACCCTGACCAGTCATCTCCAGAGTAGCAGCTTGGCAGCTCAGATAGTGTTGGTGAACGCCCATCACACACATGTAAGGATGCCTTCCATGTGGCACCACGTTGCACATGACGCCACTCGCTTAGGTAGCGTGATACTGGGTCTCTTAAGATGGTTATATAATAATAGTTTCTCCTGGAGAAAAAAAAGGACATTAAATCTGTAAAAAGTCTAGTCAGTCTCAAAATGTCATTGAAATGTATTTGTGTTGAAACTAAAGCTTTTTATCAAGATTTTTTTTTTACCACTAATTATTCATACATTATAATATTAATAGATTTTTTAATTTCACATTAAGTATGGCATTCTATTACTGTTTTTGATTCTCTGTCACTGTTTATATGTTTATACAAAGTCTTATATTTAAAGCATTTGATACAGATAATGTTATTGTTGTAATTTAATAGCAAAACTAAGGAAGCAGCTTGAAATATGTCACTCCGTTTAAGTGCTCATCTAAAATGTGAAGAACTGAGCAAATAAAAGCACTCCAAACAGCGAACAAAAAATACTACTTAGAATTAATTGCTACTTCAATTATGATGTTTTTTATTTATATTTACTTCCCGTCACCTACCTGGGCAGGTTTTCGGGAACCTCTCGTGAGTCCATGCGTGACGGCACGCAACTGGTCAGCTCTGTCCAGTCCGCATGAAGCCCACAGCTCCAGCCGGTGGAGAACCGGGAAAAAAGCCATGTTTCTTTTTTACCTGGCCGGTAACAGGTACATTTCTTCTGACCTGCGTGACATTCACAAGGCCTCTCCAACTGAATATTTCGCACCAGATGTCGACCAAACGTCGTGCCACCCGTTTTTTGAATGTGCAGAAAAACTATAACATCATCGCCTTTGATGTTGAAGTCAACAACACGATTTAAATCGGCTTGGGTGAAGTTGAAGCGAGGGACAAAGCGGACTAGTGCACCGTCTTCTGCAATGTACGGATCCCTCTGAAGTCCGTCTTGGATTTCATTGCCTCTCCTCCGGGAACCAGTTGCAGTGCTGTCCTTAAACCAAGATCCCAGCTGGTGTAGCATCTGGCACTCTGATTTACTCGGGCACACATACTGGATCATAATGACGCCAAAGAGCAAGACCATGAAGAGGACGATCAGGAGCCGATGGTGGCTGCTGCCGCCGGACTTCTCATCCATCTTCCCGGAACGGACAGAAAAACATCACACACATCCAGTCCGGACCCCGGCCTCGGCTGGGGAACCTCTGAGAACGATGCTGGTATGGCCACCAAATGAAGCGAAAACAATAACAATGCAGCTACTAGCCAGCTAACGTTAACGGAGGCTTGCAAGAGAGTCGACTGGCTCTCAGAAATAAAGACGGTTATCCGTTTTAACTGTTGCTGTACTACAGACAGAGGAACGTTTATGTCTAATCTGAATAAGACAAGTAGTTTTGTCAGTTGTGTTCCTGAGTCAAACAAAGCGATAATCTTTCATGCAGCAGTCAGTAAAGCGTCTTCCATGGCCACCGATTCTTGACCTTTCTTCCCAGCAGCCTCTGCGCTGAGTATGGGCGTGAAAATTACGTCACCGTGTAGAATGTGCTACCAAACCAGACACGAGGAGACAAAGTTAACCTAACAAACGGTGATGATGTAATAATTACTTAAATGCAGGATAATCAGTAATCAATTAAAAGAATTCTCTAGGCTTTATCGAACAGTTATCGTCGGTAAATTCCGTATTGTTCTCCGCAGTGTTACATCGCCGAAATAGCTCAGTTGGGAGAGCGTTAGACTGAAGATCTAAAGGTCCCTGGTTCGATCCCGGGTTTCGGCATTTTGATTCTTTCTTATGAAAGTAAGCATACAATGGGTGTCCCTGTTTTGTACTGATGCATCAACTGCAAAGATATGCGAGATATTACACCCACTAAAGCACAAACCCTCTACCGCAATAAAAGCTTACCATGGCATGATAACTAAATGTATTGTCCTTGAATTATATAAGTATTAGGCCAACAAAAATGAAGACATTTTTGAGTAAATTGCCATATTGAGAACTCTTGCTTGGGTCTAATGTGTATTGACCTTGTTTCTAGAACAGCAGCCTGCACTGTATTGCAGCCTTGAGAGACTCTGTTCACCATTGTCTGGTGTTATCCTGGTTATCCAATTTGTGGTAACTCACTCTGGAAATTGTGAGTCTGGGCAAAGTTGCTCCTCAACTGAAAGGTGACATTTGACTTGCTCGTTAGTTTGCCCTCTATGACACTTCATGGTTAATGTCATCCCTAACCCTAACCTTAACCTTTTGACGAGTGGAGTGTTCTTTTTATTAAAAAGTCTATTTACAGCCAATAGGCCTCTTACCAGTTACTTGTTTATTTGTTATATGTCAATAAGAGGTTTAACATTTTTCACTATTTTAAATTATCAATCCAAAAAAATATGCTTATACAATCGAGAATTATTGTGAATGCATACTCACATATGGGATATTCTATTTAATTCATACACTCTCTTGTGTCTGCATGGGTGTTTACATATTGAGTGGTATCTCGGTTTATCAGTAGATGGGGGGTTGTAGGCCAGTGTCTATCCCACAGAAGAATGTCCCCTGTGCTCCACCCCGCATTCCTCCACAACCAAACAGTGGCATCCAGTCTGTAGCCCCCATTGGTCGATCAAAATACATTCCTCAAATGCAGTGTGGATCTAAAGGTTTTCTCTAGTGCCAGAGCGCTGCAGCTTTTCTATACCAGCTCAGTTAACTGCAGGAAATTGGATTTAAATTGTGTCCCAGAATTTGAGAATTTATTGAAACCAGCGTGACTCTCAGCAGTACTTCTTCAGGAAAACATTGATTTTGTAAAAGCTGAGTAGCTATATGTAATCAGGATCATATGAAGCAAAATGAAGAAAGAATAAAAATGTTCCTAACTCGATAGTGCCACTTAATGAATTGTAAATCAAATTGAACATAAAGGTTGTAACCTCAGGATATCCTAATATTTTAAAGGGTAGCCAAAAAGAAAGTTTTGAAGAGTTTTTCTTCCCCTTATTATTACTTATTGTTAATGTTTATTACAGGTTTTGTAATAAAGTGTGGTAAAACCTTTCACACTTTACACCAAAGTGCTGCCAAGCCTAAATGTCGGTTGATTAGCATCATTGATCAAACCAATCATCAATACGATCGTGCTGGTAATCAGTCGGGCTGCTGCAGGGGGATTAAATCCTCTTCAGCACGCACTGATAAAAACGGGCCGACTAGCAAAAACAGACGTGAGGTCGCGGCGACGTCACAAATGGAGGCATCTGTAGCACCAATGATCGTTTGTGTGAAAGATGTATTACTCTCATCAGTATTTAGCGGACCTCTCTGCCTCCCCGTTTTCAAAGAGGGAGTTGTCCTGTAAACACTGAAAAACTCTCCATAGCAAAAACAGATAGTTTTAGATTACGTTATGGATTAATGACTAAATTGGCTAGCTTTAATAGTCGCCTACCAAAAACTGCCTCTGCTTAGGTTTGATATTTACTTTTCCGCGAGTTGGTTAATTATTTTACGTATTATTATACGCATCCCTATCAGGTGACACAATCAGTTTATCTCCCTGATGTCCACGACAGCATTTAAATAATGTATGACTCATACAAAAAGGGAGAAATAAATAAACAAAAGTACATACTTCACTCATGACACAAAACACAAAAACACAAATGAAAACCTAATAATAGTGGAAAAACAAAATCAAACAATGTTAGGATGGTGAAAAACTTAGAGACAAACAATAAAAAGACAAAACTATATTCCTGGATTTTGTTTTTAATTTTTAATTAATATATTTTTTTATTAGCATATGTCTTTTGATGTTGATATTTAAGCTGTCTTGATTTAGAGAAAGAAAGAAAACAGATGTCTTTCTAGTGAGCTGGCTTATGTCTATTAAATTTTATTCTTTTCTTCTTTTTTCAACAACTGTTCGTCCTCTTGTTTTTTTCCCGTCATGGAGTTAGTGGCAGAGTGAGACCTCTGCCTCCGTCCTGCTATCTGTCCCTCCACCGGGGGGCGTTTCCTTCCTAACGGCTGGAATGCGGAGTTACTCGCTGCGCGCGGTCCCCGCCCCGAGTACTTTAAACACCCACCGCCACAGTTTGCCGTTACATGGAAACTGAAGGGAGATGTGCTGAAATTATTAAACATTTTGTTTGCAACGTGAAGACTTCGACAGTTTAGTTTCAGTCAGGCGTTTAATATGGAGCTGGACCGGCGGTTGTTGCTAGCTCACTGCGCGGCTCACGCCTTGTCGGTCGTGGCGGGTTTGCTGGTGGTCGTCCCCATGGCTCTCAACGGCTCCGCTTTTAAAGGCCGCTGCGCACTTTTCTCCACCGGCTACTGGAAGACCGAGAATCCGCCCGAAGAGACTGGGCAGCCGGGGGATGTCTCTCACCTGGTGGTGCAGCAGTGGGGCCCACTGGCAGCCTGCCAGTTCACCACGTTTGTCGGTATTTTCACGGTGCTGTACGGGGCAGCGCAGGGCTGGAGGTGCCTCTTCTATCTGCACGGACGACATGATGAGTGAGTGAGCTGACTGACACAGATCATGTTATCACTGACCTCATTCTTCACGGTGCAGCCATGCTGCGTCCACTGCTGCAGCAGCAGAAATTATAGTGTGGCGTTTAAATATTAGAATATGTGATATTGGTTTGAGTTTCCCAGTGTTATATAAAGTATTTAAAAAATCGTCTCCTCTACCAACATTTAATTGATGCGTAAAATAATGCATAAATAATTATTCTCCTACAATCCCATATGCTTCATTGTGAAATGTGTTTTATTAACAATGAATACCTGTTTTTTTTAGAAATTAAAGTATTAAGTGACTGGATGCAAAAAATCACTTTTACTTTTAGCATGATTTTGAACTCAATACATTTACTTGTAACAGTAATTTTACTCTGTTATAATTTGTTACAAGTTTCATGTTGTTGTTTAACACAAGTAGAGATATTACATCTATCTATCTATCTATCTATCTATCTATCTATCTATCTATCTATCTATCTATATGTCTATAGTAGTTTTAAACAGTCATGCAAACACCTATCTACAATGCTGAAAGGCTTATACCACATAACATGTAATGGGTGTTTGAGCTTCAATTATTATTCGATTTGTTACTATGGGAAAATAAACTGGTCACATTAATGTCAATATTATAGCCCAAAGTGTTGTCTTTGGATGGCTTGTTTTATTCAAAACTTGAAGATATTAAGAAAAACACAACAAAGCAAGGAAACGAAACTTAAAACTAAAATTAGGTGTGATTTGGTTCTAAAAGTGATAAGTGATGATCAGATAATTAAAATAGTTGGCAGTTAGTTTTGTATGAGGATAGATCAGTTAATTAACCGGTTATTTCAGCTTTAGTGAGCAAGTCTTTCCACATATATAGAAGTCATTGTTTTGTGTTTTTGCTTAGCACCCTGTTTTCGTCCTTCCTGACGGTGCTGCTGAGTGTGTGTGTGCTCTTCCTGTCTGGAGGGGCCAGTGTTATCCTGTCGCTGGGACTGGTCTCCTGGTGTGACACTGTGACTAATGACAACACACAACCATTCAGGTACACTGTCTGATGATAAACATTTATTTTGTCATGGTTGAACATCCTGTATGAGGGTGTTGGTTAAGGATTGTCTGATTTGTCAGTCTGGAGTCCCTCTGAATCTGTATTTCTTATCACTTCATGCTTGTTTGTGTTTAGCTGTGCAGAGTCCCAGTCTGTTCCTCTTTACCTGGACGTGGACACCTCCTCTTTCTACACAGAGCTAAGTCTGGCACAGGTAAGAGCACCAACACACTATTACCCAAGTAGTTACAAAAAAATTACTCTTTGTGGCGGAATAATATGATATTTTTGTTATTATAGTTATTACAAGTTCACTTTGCAGTAATCCCAAGTTGTATCTGACACATCTTCCATCACCAGCTGCTTACTCAAATACTGCTGACTTCACATTCAATCAGCTGATGATTTCTCCAGAGAAGAATCAACACTCTGTTTAGCACAGTCTGCTCATGTACGGTGTTACATAATGATGCGTCTCTTCACTTTGAAACTATTTTTGGCTGCATACTGACACCATCTGCAGAGAGCACATTGACCATAGAACAGACAAGTTTTTCATTTTCACCAGTAATTAACAGTAATTAGCTACGGCTGATGTAATCAAGACTGATAATCAGACTGGATTCCCATTTTGTTTCACTATATTGACAATTATGTAAGCCAATATCAACGTAGGAGGAAGATAATTTTTTTTGTTTTGCTATGGATGATAAGTTGCAATGCTTCATTCCCAGTCTCTTTGGTTGACATGGACGTTTTGTTTCAGTTGTCAGGAAGGTTTAAAACCAAGAAATACATCATTAATATAATCTACAGCAACCAAGCTATATTGATTAAGGTCACACTCATTTGTATGACACCTTTTCTTCTTTTCTGCTTCTTGCAAAGAAAGAGGACATCCCCATTTTTAATCCATTCTAACACCCAACCGATTTAAATCACCTAAAAAGCTGAAGTTATTCGCAGCTTACACACAGAACAATAGCTTTTACTTAGTGTGCACAAAGATCTTCAGTTTATTCTGATGTTTTTTATTACATAAGGAGTGAAAGCCTTATTAATCACCCACTGTGTTCTCAGGTGTCTCTGTGGTGTGTGACGGCGCTGTGGTTGGTTCAGTCCATCCTGGCTTTCCTGCGGCTCTACCACTCTCACAGCCAGCACATGAGCGGGCCGTGTCGCCCCAGAGAGAAGGAGCTGCTGCTGGGACACAGTCCATCTGACAGTGGCTCACCCTCACCGCCTCCAGCAACACCCACCATCTTAGTCTAACTGAGAGTGTTTGTGATATAACATGAAACATTTAACTCAACCACCTAAATTTAGTTTTTAACCTAATTTGACTTTTTTAATCCCATGGTTCTTACTTCATGTAGAGCAGGCACATATGCTTTAAGACAGGCTTTTATTTTGATATAATTCATAATTCATCATCTGATAATAGAGCCTGAGTGATGAATCTTATTAGTTAGCTAGTAAGTACCCTAAAACTTCAGTATAAAGATTCCAAAAATATGTTTTAGTTAATTTAAAAGCAGTGTCTCCATTATATAATTTGCCGTCTTGAGAATACTGACATTTTTAGTTTATGCTGTAAAATCTGAAGTAAGTCACAGTTCTTCAAAAGCCAGAGAAATTGGTTATCTCTTCTTAGTATTGGTCAGGCTAGTATTTTATAGTGATCTGAGGTTTAAGCAGGATCAGCATTACTCAAATTACGAGGCTAAGCACCCATCACTTCACAGAGACATCACAACCTGGCCCCAGTTTTGGCCATTTATGTATTTACTAAGTCACAGAACTGAGCATCAGTTTTGCTGAAAGATGAGTACCAGCTGATCAATTCAAAAATCCTTAAGGACTCTTTAAAAGGTGTTAATCCACCTCTTATCCAGATAGTCGTCAAGTTTATGGCTTTAATGTCATATAATTTAGAGTGTAAATGTGAGCAACAGAAAAGGAAAAAAAAGTTTTCTGCCCCTAAGTGGTATTATTGAGCTGGATAAGCTGGAAATTGCTGTCAGTTACGGTACAAAGAACCACAAGTGTGAACAAACTGTTGGCCCAATAGCTGCAAAGCTTAAATAAAATCCAACATAACAGTAATACAATAGATTCATCTTAAGTAAAATGATCCATGCGCAGTATTTACAAATATGAAAAGACGTAGCACAACAAATTAAGCTAATATAGGCTGTTTATCTGAAAATAGTAAGCAACAACAAGAGGTTTCTGGATCTTCTGACTCTAGCAACAGTGAATTCACTAATGTAAATCTCCTTTTAACATAAAAAAAGTAACAAAGCGAAAAAGAATTCATTTTGAAGAAAACCTTGGGCTTGGCTCTGTGACCCAATGTAACAGGGTTCAGTAAATGTGACTAACCTAAACTCTCTCATGGGACAAAAGGGATTTTAAAGGTCAAAAGAAACCCTCAGCACAGTAGTTATAGGTGTATTCAGTGATCTAATGATCACTGTGGTATTTACATGCTATTTCTTAAAAGTGTCATTTGACCACAGCGAGCCAAATGGTGTTTTTCCAACAGTGTATTTTGAATATATTTATTTAATATGCATGTTTGTTTACAGTTCAGATGGAGTCTGACAAATTGCACAGTTGTGTCCTCATCAGGGAGAATACATTTTTGTTGACTGCTCTGAGTGAAATATTCAGTTGAAGCACTAAGGTGCTTTCATTGTGAAGCATGTGGTAAAGAGTGTGACTGAGCCACCGTGTATAAGAAACAGGCTCACTGTGTGAGCATGAACCGAATGTTCTGTTGTGTAACGGAAAAAATCCCTGCTGACCTTCTCTCTTCTCTCGCTGTTGCTTATATGATGCTGTATGTGTGGATGTGGCCGCTCAGGGCGTGAATGAAGCAGTCAAATCCTCTCAAACTCTTCAAGAATCTGATTTGTTTCAAATTGAGAGAGATTTGTGTGGAGCTGAAGTGGGTCATTGAGGAGTAAAGAAGTTACCAACTTTACTGAGTTTTTCAAAACAAATGATTTAAAGTTGTTTCTTGACTTCTCTCCTGTTATCATTGACCCAAGTGGTTGTAATGATGCACAGACAGCGGAGCAATAAATCAGTAGTGCAGAACGGCGAGGCAGTAATTTGATTCAAAATTAATTGTCATTAATGAAATGTTTTTTTATTATAACTATGAACTGGCAAATTTGCTGTTACCTCTTAAACTTGTTTGTACTCATTCATGTTTTGAATGTTTGAATGTTTTTTGCATTTGTCTTGTCTTGTCAAATAAAATGCTTCCTATTGTGAAAGAAT
>JAQNCA010000032.1:15024127-15042573 GCA_029783725.1 Acanthurus tractus | reverse complement strand
GCTCTCTGCTTGAAGGTGAGGTAATCAGTGAAATCAGCTGGAAGAGTGTTTGGTTGGAAAGAAAACCTGCAGCCTCTCGGCCCTCCATAGCACGAGTTTGACATCCCTGCCTTACGTTATTTACCAGCTATGTTCAGATATCATGTAGTGATCAACCTGCTCGCACTTTATTTTGAAGGGGAGTACTCAGATTTAGCGGCTTCACAACTGCATACTTACCTCAGCTGAATTTATGCAACTGTCTAACAGTGCAGCTACTGTTATGAAACTAAGGTGTGCTGGTATGTCGCTTTTCTTTATTTACACCCTTTCCAATGTTGTGACACTGTTAAAGCCTTGTTTTTAACCTATAACATAACACTACTGGTTAAATCAGATCATTGTTAGCAGGCTAACTAGGCACTGATTGGCTTGCAGGCACTTTAAGCTAACCCCGGCTAGCTTTAGCTCTGTTGTTTAGGTTGCAGGACAAAGTGTTCCTGTTGGAATTTTACCGGCACTCTCTGCTGTTTTTGGCATTTTATTTTAGACAGTAATCTATGTGCAACCACGGCAGTCACCATGTGGGTGAGTTAGCTAATGAAAACAAGTCATGTCAATTTTCTTATAAAAGGTCCCAGATTGCACAGGGTCAACACGCTCCCAATATCAAAGCTTCATGTTTTCAAAATGAGGGGTTTTAGGTTTTAGCAGTGTCCTAGACTATTCCTAAGACCAGCTGGCAGTGTAGGTCGTTTATATTGAAGCCCTTTTTAATTAAATTCCTCACTCACCTCGTCCCTGTTGTTTGCCTTAGCCAGGTCACGTGTTAGTAGGTGAGTGGTCAGCTGCTGACAACATCAGTTTCAATAGAAACACACCGAAAGCTAAAGAAAGGGAGAGTGAATAATGGCAATGTCGACCACTTTTCCACCCACAGTCTGTTCTGCTTTTGAACCTATTTTATCAACATGTTTTTAAGCTAACTGGTGATTCTGACATGGGCAACCCAATCAAACTCAATAATTACTGTATACTGGGCCAGAAACATTCATTGAGATACAAGCAATAGGTTGCATTTTATAGGCAAGTAAAGCCAAAAATACAAGACATTTACATTTTTATCATATGGTGGTTGCAAGATAAAGGTCAGATTATCAAAACTGTTTATTCTTTCAACAATGTAAATCCATCCATCCATGGTTGGAAGCTCTGAAGCCATTGCTGTGTTATGGCTTTCTACTGATGTGTCATCAAACACCATTTATTCTTCTTCTTCTTCTTCTTCCTTTAACAGAAGTAGATTATTAAGAGTCAAGTAAACATTTAAAATGCTGTGAGGCTTGGGTCTGAAGTTTGCACACTAAACGGCTAATATTGTTGTCTCTCTGCTTCTCTTCTAATAGTCTTTGTATCATTGCTAATTTTAACATCTATCCTCTCTGCACAGGTCCTTTCTGTGCAACGTCAGAAATTTGAAATCATGCAGTTGGAAGCTCAGTTGCGTCTATGTCAGAGTTGTTTTTGGTGCTGCAAGAGTGGGCTGCGCATGATCTCCCAAAACTATGCACAGAGGTAGACTTTGTGTTGAAGTTTATCAGAATGTTTGAGTTCTCAGCTATTTTCTAGTCCAAATGCATTTTTTGATTTCTTTTCTTTCTTGTCGCAGGAAAACTGTGAACTACTACGACCTCCTGGGAGTCAAATCTGATGCCAGCTTGGAGGAAATTAAAAATGCATTTTTTGACAAATCTAAGAAGGTAGGATCTTCATTTGATAACAAGCTGTGTATTCATTGGAAATGTCTGGCCACACGAGGGCAGCCTTTCACAGCCTTACTTCTGCTTTTTTTAACGGTTCCCACAGTGGCCTTCTTGACTGTTTGTTTTCATGTTGTGACTCCCAGTGTAAATAAGGATGTGTATGTGTATTTACCTTGTGGTTTTGGCATAACTGAGGGGTGACACAACTCCCCCTCAAGAGAAAAATCATGGCTGTGGCTGCAGATCATGCACATCCATGGATATGTAGAACTAAGAAAGCACATTTTTGTGTTAATGAAACGTGTCCAGATATGCACTTGCCTGCACCAGAATTTCTCTTGGTTCATTGGTTGATTTGGTCAGTAGACCTCATCGCTGTAACTGACCTTTTTATCATGCAGCTACATCCTGATAGTGACCCATCCAATCCAGCACTGCACAACCAATTTGTGGAACTGAATGAGGCCTACCGAGTGCTGAGCAAGGACCCGAGCAGGAAGGAGTATGACTTCAAAATCAGAAATCCATACAGCGGAGGTCAGGCGTTCAGATCTGCATCGGACCACACCAGCTATGGAGCCAGGTAAGGATACACATATTCAGTTCATACTCTCATTTATTCTTATACAACCTGAATGTCCTTCAGACTCTTTAACGCTGTACGTTTGGTTTAAAAAAAAAAAAAAAAGAGAAGATAAAAACAGTCGTCTGATGTTTCTCTGCAGCAGAAAGACATCGTGTTACTGGTTTCAATCCAAATGCTGCTTGCGGTTTGTTTGTTTGTTTGTTTGTTTGTTGCTGTAACATCATCATTGGATATACCATTCTTATCAGTAATCTCCATAATTTTTCCAAAGAATGTAAACTGGAAGTTTTTATTCATTTTTCCAGATAATCTTTGAGTTAAGTGATGCATAGTTTGAGGTTTCTGGTTTTATTCAACTACGACACAAGCCAAGAAACTTTAAGCAAAGTATTACCCAAACTTTGGCCAGTGTTTTTTTTTTTGTTTTATAAATAAATGATTAAATCCACTTGAGATTTAACCTCTAAGGTTTTACGAGTTGTTTAAAAAGGAACTAAAAATCAGTGAGGGTTTACCGTCTTTTAAGAACTAAATCAAAGGAATCAGAATAAGGAAAAGCTGTCATCAAAATTCCATCTCTGTAATATGCTGACAGTCAGACTTGCCTCAGTAATGCTCAGTTTTTCCAGTTTTTAACAATTCTTCCATCTCTGCCTCATTAATTTCAATGTCGCCTATCATGATCATTCCTCAACCACAATATCAACAGTATGGATTTCCAAGAGAACATACGCTACAAGGAGCAGTTTCGTCGGTCGTATGCACAGGAGATGACAGCAGAGGAGTGGCAGAGGAGGAGGAGGAAGAACTTTCGCCTGGTGGGCTACTGCGTCATCACTATGGTGCTCAGCATTGGAGCCCACGTAGTCTTCTTCAGGTAAAGGCCCAGAATTCCTGTTTTGTTTTATTTTGCCATGCATTCACTCTAGATGAATGGGATTGTGTGTGGACATGTCTCTGTGCCATGTGTCCTGGCACAACCTCATGATATGGGGTCCTGTATTTGTTTTAACAAACTGACACTTGTGTTTGTGGAGATTCACTTCATTGTGATCTGAAGAGCTGTTATAACAGCTGTACAAACTAATATATACAACTCAGCATACAGAGCTTTTTAGGTTAAGCAAAGTTGTTCTGTGGACAGTGTTCTAAGTCGAGTCTTCCCTCTGACTCTTATAGGAAATTAGAAGAAGTTCACAATAACTTCATGGACGAGAAAGATCGAGTCATCACAGAAATTTACAATGAATCCAAAGAAAGGGCCAGGTGAGTGCAACTTGAACTCCTGAAACAAACTTGTTTTGCCTCAGTTTAACTGCACATTTGGCTGGTAACAGTAAATCTGTTTTGGGTTTTGTGATGAATATGGAGTTGGTCTAAAGGTGTCTTTTGTGCTGTTTCCAGAGTCAACGGTTTTAAGAAACAGACAGAAATCCTACGGCAGAAACATGCTGAGTTTTTGGAGAAATACAAAATCCGCAACAATGGAGAGGACAAGTAGGAGGGTCTTAAACTGTGCTCAGTGATAATGGAGTTTGAACTGCCAGCGTGTGGAAGGAGGCAGACTGAATGTGATTACAAGTTTTTAGGATTTTTAAGTTTTGTTCCTGTTTGTTCTCACTCAAAGTCACACAGAACATGAGTGTGGTATGTGAGGGTTTCCTTTAGTCATATAAGTGTTTCTTCGTGACCAAGCTGAACTGTTTAGATACTGAACTGGTCTGTTGAAACATTTATAATTGGTAGAACATTTGAAGTGATGTAACATCAAATGACGTCAAAAGGATGCAGCAGCAGTGTGCACACAAACCCCTCAGAGCCATAATGCACACTGCTTCCAACTCACAGGAACATGTTTTTTTTTGTCTGCTGCCTTGTCAAGAGCTGCTCGACAGGGCTAACAGTGAACAGTGAATTCAGTTGATCAAGTCAAGATGAGACAGACTCTTGTGGTACCAAAATATTTGTAACTGAAACAAACCTTTATTGATTTAAAACATTTCTTGGGTTGCACATGAGGACTCTCCATAACACTCTCTTAGTCTTGATGACCCTGTTTGGAGGAATTACCAAAGAGAGTCCAGTGTTACACATGCAAAGTCAAAAGTTTCTGTAACAGTGGCTGTCAAAGCAAAATTTTAATGGATATGGATATTAACTCCTAATTTTTACCTCTGTTGAACCTATGTTATGTGAAAAAGCAACATTTCCAGTCAACAAATATTAAAAGGTTAATCTGTTAGAAATGGATATCAATCACTATTATTACTTCAAAAGAGCAAAGCTAAGTTATTTTTTTATAGTCCAACTACAATATTGAGACCATGAAAATGTGGAAGATGAATGGAAAGATGGTTCATAATTATGGATCAAAGTTCCCCAACAGCCAACAACTACCATTCTGCCTCGGTTTTTTAAGGATATTAGAGATTGTTATCGTTTTCCTGTTTGCGACTGCCTTACCTCTTTCCCTGAAGGGATGTCATTGGAAATGATTAAAAGATTAATTTTTTCCCATCAATCATTACTCACCATTTGTCTCTTCTCTCATTTACTCATGCTCGGAATTTGGTTTTGTAACACAGAACAGACTGCAGATTTCAAATACACTCAATTCGTTGCCTACTGTTTTTCTTATTTCCTACCAAACAGTTTGACAGTATTTTTAATAAACATTTGTGAAAGGTTTTTTACCTTTTAAGCAATATCCTTCTAAAGTGAAGTTCATTTACACTTACTGGCCAAGTTAGCAAAAGCCAAAGACATCCAGATGTAGACAGTTGCCCTTTAATGAGCAACCACACACAGACGACTCAGTATTGCTGTAATTAGATAATTATTTATCTGCCCTAGTTCAGAACCCAGAACTTTATTTTCCATTATCTCACTGGTCAGACTTTGTGAATTTCAACTGCTCTTTTAAACCTGTAACCTCATCAGAAGCTGCAGATGTGAAAAACTGCTAACTGACTTTATAGATGATGCACATAGCATTTTTATTTCCACATTAAAATCTATGTGAAAGTTATGAAGACGATTTATAAGAACATTCTGACTACATAACAATTGTTTAATTGTGACATAATGAAAAATGGGTTTGGTTTTAATTTTTTTGTTTGTTTTTTAAAACACTTTAACAAGTATGAACCAAACTTTCATGCAATTGTGTTTTAAGAAAACATTTTACCTTTTCCCTTCTGTGTTTTACTGTCACCACCCCTGTTCTGAGACTTGAGCACGAGATAACATATCCCTGCATAGCTTACAGACACCCTCACCCTCATGTGGCGTGTGAGTGCCCTGTCATAACCCAAACACACCACAATGACTGAGATTCTGGTGTCGGCATGTCCACACACACTCATAAACACACACTGATGGTAGACAAGCCTAATGGGAGGGGAGGCTGTAGTACTACACAGAAAGATCAGCTATGAAGACAGTTTAAATTTACGTAATCTTTAATCTAATGAGCTGCAGGGAAAAATGCTCCCATATCATGCACTTGAATAACCCTCTGTGTCTCTGACATGTATGACCTTTAATTTATTACTTGGAGAGCAACAGATAGTGGTACAAAATGTTGAAAAAAATCATTCTTTCAAACTTTTGCACAAGCTGACTTATTTGGAGCTTTCTTTTTTTCCCTCTGTAAACTGCATCTTCTATATGTTTTAGATCACACTTTTTCTTTTTGTAGAAGGCTTCCAGATAGGGTATGTGACATTTTTGACATGTCACAATAGGAAAAGCATAGGAGTAAATAATTAACTTTATAATGGCCAAATTCAGTGTAGCTACTTCAGTTTCCAGAGACCTTGCACTATGCATGCTGGCTTACTGTAACACTGTCATGACCTAGCAATGACACATTAAGTAAAATATTGTTTGTATGATAAGCTAGTTATAAGAAACACCACTTCCTTTTTCTAAAGAATGTCTATAGTGACATGGTTAATTTATTATTGGAAGCTTTATGCTCCCTAGATGCTGAATTGCAAGCTTGGCTCTAGCTTGGCTTTCCTGTTTTTTCAGCTGACTAAAAGTCTGACTGTTATATGAGCAATTTAAATTAATGAACTGAGAATTTTCTTTGTCTCTATTTCCCTATAATTAGTGCCAAATGATGTAGCCATTTCTAGAACACTTCCTAGCAAATTAAAAGGAGAATTTATTGGGAAATGATTAGTTAACTGATACCAAATGTTTTATTCAACATGAATGCTTTGACACAGCCTTTTTACTGCCACAAATGCAACTTTCTTTGATTAATGCTGAGTCCTTTAGTGTTTTCATTGCCACAGAGAAGTTGTACTTAAATATATTCAGAACAGGCTGCAACTAATCGTTTTGGTCTACAAAAGGTCAGAAAACTAGGAAAAATCGTGCCATAATTTTTAAGGTTGCATCCTCACATTGCTTATGTAGTCCAATCAACAAACCAGAGCCAAAGATTTTCAATTTACAAAGACAAAGGAATAAGAAAACACGTGAATATTCAGAAGGAATCAGTGAATTTTTCGCACTTAATCTTGAACAAAAAGAACAACAAAAAAAAACATGACCACAACAATTCATGTCATCAAAACACGGAGATACCTTTTATGTTGATTAATTAACTGAACTGATAAGTTTGACCTTTATTTTCAGCTTTTTAAATAATATAGGATTTGAAAGTAAAATATAAGCCCATACAAATAATCAAACTATTCATAATAATAACTAATAATCAAACCCCGATTTCCATAAACAATATTGAGGACATGACCTTACTGCCTTCAGTGGCAGTTTATGACCTGCTCCCCACTTGAAAGGGACTAAGGGAAGCCTACTGACACCGCCGCTATGGGACCAATAGAGACGCTGCACCTGTATTCAGTGCGCCTGTCCTGTTTGGAAAAGTTGGCAGCGCAATGGTTACGCTACGTGCGTCTCAAGGGCAGAAATGAGGAAACCGATCATAACAACTAATGAAGACTATCTTTTCAGGCCACTCTGTCTGTGGACCCTGCTGCTCCGCTGGCTCTGTTGTAGCTGCGCTGCCATGGCAGTGGAGGATGTTATTCTAGTCATATTTATATGAGGATAAAAACGGGAAGATGCGCCTTGAGGGGCAACGTCACATTTTCAGAGGGAGCGACAGTGTGGAGAGACTGTGACCGAGCCGGAGCGCGGAATATGCGGCACTGTCCCTCCGCACATCGGACCAAAGCGGCGGATCTGTACCGGATAAATGTCCTATAGCCGGATGATGTGATTTTTTTAGCCGCAATGAGGATTTTATGATCGCACCACGTTTCAGCGGGAATCTGACGACCCACTAGTCACGCCACCCCGGGCCCCCAGAGCGGTTCCATGGGATCAGACAGACGGTGCCCTGATGTAAATGTAGGGTGGCATCATTCAAAGTTTAAACAAGTCTCATTAAAATTTCAGAATTCCAAGGTTATGATACCACGGTTGATATTATATTTTTACATGAGAATGGCACATTCTCTGTTTTAATGTTGAAATAGCTGGAGGGAACGCTATTTTAAGCAGCAGCGCGTGTTTAGCTCATTAAGAGAATATAAAAACTATCATTAGAGTTTAGGTTGGAAACTGACGCCTGACAGGGTTGTAGTTTAGACAAGCATTTAGTCTCAACTGCAACATGACAAAGTTATAATGGCAACATTTAGGATGCCTCCATGGGTGTCATTTCAAGGAAGAGAAACTGGAGAATGAAAGCGGGATTTTTGCGGCTTTAATCGGACGATTGATCGACTAAGGCCACCTTCTTTTTTTTCTTTTTTTGGATTGGTCCAAAAATATTTTTTGCGTGCCCCTCGGTCTCCTGCACAATGGGGATTATGCTTCAAGTTATTCTAGGAATGTTTCAATTCCTGCTTCTCACCAGAATACCGACGTCCCATGCCAAGGTATGTATGTTTGACCTCAAAAGACTGCATGTCTAAAGCGGTCAGCCTGCCATCAGCTATGAGCTAGTGAGGCTTAATTCCATCTTGAGTGCCACTCGATGGGCTAAAAGTAAAATCTTTTTTGAGTGCATTGGGTCTGGCTGAGAATTTGTGTGCTTTGTGCAAGTTATCCCCGGGGTCATTGACACATGTCACTTAAGCTGCAATGATACTATGACTATGATAATTTTCCCATAGGTCCCTTTATTATAGGTTGTCTGTGGTGCTAAGTGTGAATATTTAGTACCATTGCGATGCTAGTAAATCTAAATCTTCCATATAGTAAAGTATCTTGTATAAATTGTTAATACGCTGTGATAAATCATTTAGCCTGCTTATAATTTGGAGTTCATTTGAAAGTCATTCGTGATAAGAACTTTGGGGTTGCCAGGTTGTGAAAAATCCTTCTTCAGCATAGCACTTAGTTTGTCTTTTTAGCTAGCTCTTAATTAATCGTGAATAACCCCCCTCCATTGGCCCTTTCCATTACCTACCTTTAGGTAAGGGGCTGCAGAACATCCGGACCAGAAGTCCATCCATTGACAACGTTAAAGGTGAATAAATTGTTTGGCATTTTGAGAAATATACTTCTTCGTGTTCTTACCGAGAGTTTGACGAGAAAACGCACTCCAGTTAGCTTGGTATAGCATACTAGAAGACTGGCAAGGGGAGTCTTCCAGTATGGCCTGGCTTTGTCTAAAGATAACAAAATATGTCTACCAGCACATCTGAAGCTTACCTGTGAACACTTTTTGATGTCGTTTAAATCTGTATAAAATATAAGTGCAAAAACGACCTTTTTCAAGTCCAGTAACGTTAGCATTCTGAGTCTCTAATGGTTGCCTGGCAACTGGTTCTCCCCAAGAATTAATGCGGCACGTGACTCATTTCAAAATGGCGAATCGTCTGTTTTCACAAAGTTTGAATAAAAAGAGTTAACATTAATGAGTGAGATTAAGAGGTGCTTGTAACTGTATTTCAACAGTTGTGCTGAAACAAGCTAGCTGAGTTTTTTTTGTGCTAAGCTAAGCTAACCAGCTGTTGGCTTTAGCCTAATATTTTCTATATGAATTAACCTTCCGTGAACTGAATGAATTACATAGGCTACTTTATAAGAAATGTATCATTGAAAGTGAAACAGATAACTTCTAATAGACTTAGAGTTTGGCTTCTTGTTTTTAAAAACACGGTTTTTGTTGTCATGCATAATAAAGGCTAACATGGTTGCGTTGGAATGGTCCTGGATATGACACATGGACTAATTTTGTGCACACGCACACTGTGACACACATACTTGGTGAGACCTGCATGTGCTGGTCTCTTATTTATGTCTGGAGACTTCTATCAGGAACAGGCAGTGCTCTGCTGTAGTGTGGGATCCAGTCATCACTCTGTGCTGCTCTATATTGTGTGTTTTAGTGATGTATCATCCTAGACACCACATGACACACAGCAGCGTGCACCAGAAGGCCTCCCCACCTTCTAACAGCTGCTGTCTCTCACCTGAGACTCTGCTTCCATGCTGTCTGCTCCTCTGACAGCTTATTTGAAAAGCAGGTCATCCTTTTTCTCTTGTAGTCATAAATCTTAGTGTGGGAAAGATGGTTTGTAGCTTCAGAGCACACACACACACACACATTGACACGCAAACACACAAGTATGGCCCATCTGTACAGTGTTCTCTGGGAGTGGCTGGGAGTTAGACGTGTTAGACAGAAGACAGACATCAATACCAGTGCAGATGGCACTGGGATGGCACACAGGAGTGTTTGTTTGTGTGTGTGTGTGTGTATGTGTGTGAGTGTGTGCCAGTCAGCTCTTGGCATATATGGCTGCCAAAGGGAGGTAATCTTATCCTTGTCTCAGAGACTGATACTAAAAGGACACACTTACTTTCTTAAGCTCACATTTTACCCGTCACAAAATGGCCTCAGTCCCAGCTTGACTCAGAATCCTAGGGATCAAACCAGTGTGTGTGTGTGTGTGTGTGTGTGTGTGTGTGTGTGTGTGTGTGTGTGTGTGTGTATGTGTTTTGTGTGTATGTGTGTAGGAGGGGGTGGAGCAGTTAAAGGGGGGCAACTGGACAAAGTCTACATTCCCTCACAAGTGGCCTTGGTCTTCACACACACAGTTCCAATAAAGGCCGTGCGTATTAGAGAGAAACAGAGGCCTGTAATATTGATTTCTGTTTTTGTGTTCTTTTAGTAGTGAAACGTGTTTACATTCATTACTCAGGTAAAATTAAAAGTACAGTCTTACATGTAAAAGGCCTTTATTTAAAATGAACTTCCTTACATGTTGTTTGGAAGTTCAGTGGTAGTAGTAGCCCAGTGATTCCCAACCTATGGGTTAGGCCCCTCCAAAGGGTCCCAAGATAATTTGGGGGGCTCCTGAGGTGAATAATGGAAGAAGTTCTAATGCACAAACCAGTTTTATGATTATATTTGTTGCTGACTGCTCTATGGGTGAGAGTAAACTAAACTTGAGTAGCCATGAAAACATTAGAACAGGTGGAGGCTAACAAGATATTAGATTAATTTTTGTAAGAACAAAGTTCAAAGTAACATAGCATAAAGGTGGTTCGGAATAGGTAGTCTTCCCAATATTTAATGTGTACAATGCATATTCTTGGACACAACTTCTCTTTTTTTATTGGGTGATGCTCAAAGTAAATATCTATTTGTTCAAGTTTTTTTAACAAATAAAACACTATATCTACAGTATATACCATATCAGAGTTGTAAGGAGGTAGATTGACATTGGTGGTCGGTGTACACAGTGCGGGACTGTAACACCAATATCATGGGTTTGAATCCAGTTTGTGGTTTTGTTTTAACAACAAAAGAACTTTGGCTAAGGTGAGTAAAACACCCTTTAGTTCTTTAGTTTGTCACAAAATTAAACGAGTTGGAGGTTTTTCAGTTTGGAAGTTGTGCTGAATGTTATGAAAAAATGGAGACAAATTCTCTGGATTAAATTTCATCACTGTTTCACACTGCAATGATATTTAGAGGTAACAAAACACTGCACTCGATGGTTTCCCTTTAGCTCATTTTATTAAAAAGTAACAGGTGTCTTGCTCTTCATCTCCCAGCTGCACCCTGACCTTAAGAGTTCACTGTTGAGAAACCCAGCTTCAGATGGATTTCTCACTATCTACCTCTGTGGGGCGACTGAACATGTTTCAAGCACCATAATCATGTGCTAGACTTGAGGGCAAAGGTAGCAGTTAAATCTTATTCAAAAACATAGAGCCCCATACATGCAGGGTATCTTACATAACATAGGCTACATAATGAGGCATGCTCGATTTAGTTGTCATAGCACTGCAGGCTCGCTTGTATACTGTTTTGCATGTGTATCAGTGTATCAAAGTTCAGTGTTTCACTTTCCTCCTATCATCTACCCTCATGTATTATTGAGCTAGTATTATTGGCATGTTCAGATGCCAGGTGGGAAGTATTGTGATATTCATTAACAGGAAGTACTTTGATGTGTTGATATGCATCAGCAGCTTTTTACAATTTTACAACAATGCAGAACAGGTGGTTGCAGGCAGTGGCTCAATAGTCACAGTACTGGTAATATAATGCTTAGTTTATGAAAGAAAATTATTATTGATCCGTAAAAGCAATTATAATAAAAGCAAAAATATGCTTTCATGGATTTGAACTTTAAATTGATTTAATTTAATTTGCTTTCAATTATAGCTTTTGATGTGTTTTTGAGCTCTTATTAGCTAAAGTGTTATATTTTTTACTTTATTTCAAATTATCTGGTGAAACATAAACTCAGATACAGTCAGAATACTGAGTTTTTGGTTTGCTATTTGCATAAAAAAATTGAAAGGTTTTTGGTTTTCATGATTATATATATATCACGGATCAATGTTAAACAAATTAAGAATATATGCAATTGTTATTGGTGATAGAATATTATAATAGAATTCATCTACAAATTCCCTCAACCTTGACTGGTTATAAGTTTAAACTAAAAGCAAACCACAGCTCATGGCTCTAAAGTGCAATGCTGGATGTTATCTAACAGGTTAACTTGACCTGGAAACTCTAACCTTATTGAAACAGTACTTTTGACTTTAACTTTTTCATTACTTTTATGTCCCTGTCCAGCTTGCTCACTGGCGGCCAGCAGACTCCCCAAAATCCAGAGAAGGTCGAGAAGGTATGCTTTCTTCTACAAAGAGTCCTGCACCACTGTATGCAGCTGATAGACAGAAACTGGATAATGTCTGTATTGATTTGTCTGTGTCTCGCCTCCAGTGCGGCGCTGGTTGGAGGTTTATTCGCGAAGCGGCTGCGAGCCCCGGGACACTCTGGTGGAGGTTTGGCGGGAGTTGCCAGGGGAGACACACCATCTTTTTGTCCCATCCTGCGTGTCGGTGAGACGATGTGGCGGCTGCTGTGCTGATGAGGCCCTGGAGTGTGTTCCCTCACTCACACACACACTCACCATGGAGGTATACGCACAGACACGCACTAAATCCCCACCTGCGTTAGTGTAGAACAATAGATGATTAATGAATACAGTAAGAGGATGTCTTCAGTTATCATGATTTCTTTTTTTCTGATCTGTGTGTAGCTGATGAGGACCTCCTTCATGAAACATGAGCTCATTGAGCTGCCCTTCGTCGAGCACAGCCAGTGTGAGTGCAGGTAATAAAACGCCCAGTAAGTATCTGAAGATGTTTCTTGACCTCACAGCACTTTTACACTAACAACATCTGTTTCATCTGTGTGCAGAGTAAAACAACAATTTCAGCCAACGCCAACTACAAGGTAACAATTTACTTCTTCAAACTTTTCCTGTCTTGTCATTCTGGATTCTAATCTCTCCTTGTCCGTTCTTGTTTGATTGTGTGTGAGTAAGCTGTTGTGAAATCTCCTAGTCCATCATCTCTAATGACTCTAAAACCACATCTGTGTAGACATGTCCGCTAATGATGTTCCTATGATTTTCCTTTTGATGTAACTGATGGGGAGGAGGTAGTCAGTAGGGCATTTCAATCAAAAACTACTCTGATGACACACACGTTTTATCACCAGACAAGCTGCTGTAAGTGATTTAATAATGCTAAAAAGAGGTTACACATAAAACCTACTTTCTCATGTCTCTTATCTGAGACCAACAGGCAGTAATCAATTTCAAATCATTTTGGTTAATTTGACAATTTTGAAAACTCTTCCTTGCTGCAAAAGTCCAGAATCTCAGGCCCACATTTCACTTTTTAATTACAATGAATCACTTAATCATGAAACATTTCACCGTTTTGTTTTCAGGTTTAATTATGATTAAAAAGGGTGAAGAATAAAAATGTTCACTGTTGTTTGACCATTGAGTTAACAGCAAAAGCCTGCAGAGCCTGCAGCAAAGCCTGCAGCAAAAGCCTTAGTAGGTCACTAGTTATGATATCCAAGGTGATTTATTGTTCACTATGATGGTATACTTATGTCTCACATCTGCATGCAAGTTTGAGGTTTCATAGGACTTAAACATGATCAAAAACAGTAATGGTTCATTCATAAATCACTGACTTAGGTCAATTCATGCATGCTAAAAGTGTAGAAATGTTCCTCTTCAGGCAGGAGACATTGTGCTGCTCAGGTTTTGCTGAGAGTCAGCTGAAACTAACAGCTGTACGCTGTGAAAGGAACATTTCTGTTGGATCCCTGATGTTTGTTTGTGTACCTCATACTGGCAGGTCCAACCAGACAATCATATGATTGCATCTTTAATGTTTATGTCCCCGTGCTTCCTGTTAGGATGTGGACATAAATAAAGGATTCCAATGTATGTGTGTGTGTGTGTGTGTGTGTCTACAACTTCTTTAACCCTGTCCAGAGTTCATGTGTCGATACGAATGTGTTTGGTTTTATTGAAAAGCTACGTGTATGTGCCTGTAAATACATTCTCTATGTTTTACTATGAATGTGTGTGAAAGTTTTTGTGTTTGTGTGTGAATAGTTGTCTCCGTGTGTTTATGTGTGTGTAACCCTCAGTGAGTTAGCATCTGTGTGACTCTTTCCCAGCATCCCCTGGGACGGACCGCATCCTGTTGTCACCATAGTGATGATTTTATCTCCCCTGCCATGTGCTCTCTCACAGACTCACGGAGCAGAGTCACGCATCCATGATAGTAAATTAGAGCTCCAAAGACAACAGCAGCAGCACACTCTGTTATACATGTCAAATCTAGGCTTGTTTAAACTGTCCAGATAATCTGATATTGTTTAATATACTTTGCAGCAGACGAGGTTAGAGCAGAGATAAAAGCAAGTAAAACCAGAGAGCCAAAAACTAAAGCTGTGAGCAGATGCATTTGCGATTAAGAGCACCAGCTTACATTAGAGTAAACTAGATTATTGTGCTAAGGGCTGCGTAAGCTACAGACAGTGTGAACATGGCCCAGAATGCAAAGCTGATAGGTAAAATATACCAGATCTGTGACATTTTCTACATGCTTGAAGGGAGTGTCTCTCTCTATTGCAATGCCTACCCTGAGGTTACTGTTTTGCCTCCGTTAGAGTGTGATTCAGTAGTAACTGACAATAACTTGTGCCTTCGGGTCAGTGATCTGTCCAATGCAGAGTTCGAAACAGTAAAAGGATGTTTCACTTGGGTAAATGTAGCTAAACATCTCTGTTAAAAAAAAAATCCATCACAAGTAAAAATCATGTGTTCAGAATTGAGCTTTGAATGACTTGCACCTGAAGCTCTGATATAAATGTAGTGAAGCAGAAGCAGTACAAAGCTAAAGTACTCAAGTGAAGTACAACTATGCCAGAATTGTGCTTTTTAAAGTATATATACATCATATTAGAAAAAATATTTTGGAAAAAATCTAAATACACAAACAGAGACTTAATACAAAGTTGATTTAAGTTGCAAAATAAGTAACAGACAAATACAAACAAGTTATTGTATTAATGTTAGAAAGTATACAAGTGAACTTAGAGTATCTGAAAATCATATAAAAGTCACTAAACTATGACTCTACTGTGAGCGTCCTGTTTTGGCAGGGAGATTAATTTTGTTTTTGAAGGCCTAAATGTTTGTATTGGAACATTAAAAACATTTTGAGATCAAATATATTGGTACTTTGCCTGGATTCTGCTTGACATTTTCCAGGAAGTCATGATGCGAAACCTGATATAAACTCTAGAAAACCCTTTTATTGTCACACTAAAGAAGCTAAATTTATTTTTTACTGTGCTTTAAGACGGATTTTATTTAAATTTTAATATGTGACTTTTTGTGTGTCTGATACTTGCAGGCCTTATCTGAAGCCAACAAGAAAATACAAGAAAAAAGAAAGGGGAAAGTCCAGACAGGAGATAAGTGGAGCCATCAGAGCTGAGTATGTTTAATATTCAGTGCTCAGAATTGATTTTTTGACTGAGTTACAAGCCTAAAGTTGATTGCAGTGTCATTGTGAATGTTTGAGTTTGGAAAAAAACTGGGTTATCTGGTCTACATTATTACTGAAGGACGATTCATTTTACAGCCACAGCAGTCAAAGTCTCACTCTCTCTCTCTGCCCCACACTCACTCAAACACACACACACAGAGACACACACACACACACACACACACACACACACACACACACACAAACACAGTCCATACACAGGAAACCAATGTCACTTCTGGGACTCACCTCTGTGTTATGCCAAGTGCTAAAAAACAAGCTTCAAATTATTGCCAGCACATTTTACTGTGATTGTTCGTTCATATTACGGGAATGGACTGATAACATTTACTCTAATCAGTTAAATTACATTAATTTATTTATATAATTCACAACTCAGGATGGCACAAAGGTCAGTTATAAATGCTCATTGACAAACACAACATTTTTGAACTACTCACCTGTTAAACTGTGATCTCAGAGATACGTGAGCTGATTGCACAAGTGTTTTTCTGCTACATGTATCAAATCTAAAGTTCTGAGCCGTTTAAGAAACCAAGGACAGCACTCTGTTTTTCATCTGCTTCTCCTTCAATTTGCTGTCAGTCATTTCCGGCCCCCAGGGCCCAGAGGTGGCTCGGTTTGGGTGTGATGTCCCTCAGCACCCATCCATCACTCAGAACAGGCTTTATTCAGACTCTGGCAGGGGTGAAATCTGTGTAATTTGCTCCCAAATGCCACCTACTCTGTCTATGCCAGTGGCAGGCGTGGTCAAAGATCCGGACAAAGATGGCCCCCTCTGCCTCATTAAGTAACTTCATTAAGACTGCCTTCCCCCTGGGAAGACTGAGGCAGAACCAGCTCCAGTTAATAGACCAGCTGACGTAGAGAACTTTCTCAGACTCAGAAAGTTCAGAGAGTCTAGAGGAGAAACTAAAGGCCTCAATGCCAACAGCCATGGTAACGACCAGAAAGACGCACTGACCAGAAAGAGCAGAAAGTTTGTCAGCAGCAAAGGAAACAGTATCCCACATTAGTCACACACCTCCTACACATTGTGTTGTGTGGGTTTGTGTCAGTCTGGCACTGTGCATTTTTAAACAGGCCTTGCATATTTATTGTCAGGAATGCCAGTAATGGGATTTTGTAACATTATTAGGAGGGTAAAATCATTTAGACCCTTTTTTAACGTGGCTCCTGCTATAGCAAAGTCAGCCAGTCACTATCTCTTTTTTTCTGACCATCACTTTGGACTAAAATAATTAAAAAATTACTGAATTAATTATCTTGATGTTTTGCTCAGATATTTAGAGTCACGTCAGGATGAAGCCTACACACTAAAATAATCCCTCAAGTTTCCCTGTAACACCATCATGAGGATGTCTTGTTTTTTAATGAAGTGTCTTTATAGTTCTTTCATGGATTGTCTTGAGATGGAGTTCAGACATTCATGTTTCCTTTTAGAACAAATTAATGTGGTGATCCCATTTTTTTTCATGCAGTGCTATCGTTGCGTGTGATTTATCCAACGCCTGGCTTTTTTACCAAAATAATGACTTTCCCATTAGCCCCATTTTATTTGTAGTTAGCATCAATTAGCAAACATTAGCATGCTAACACACTTAACCAGGAAAATAAAAATTATACCAGTAATAATAATGTGGCATAATAATGTTGACATCACCAGTGTGAACATGTTAGCATGCTGATGTTAGAATTGAGCTGGTTTGACTCAGGTATGAACCTGCCATTGCTTCAGTCCGCGTTGTACTCCCCTCTCGCTATCTGCAGTTAAGGTCACTTGCACCCCATCCTGGCCTTAATACTGCCCAGGCAACAACTGTGATTGGTTTAAAGAAAAAAGCCAGAGCCTTTTTATCTTCATAGCAGAATGATCATTTGTGCAGTCAGCTCAAGCTCTGAAGATATGAAGTCATGCAAGATTAGCATTTAACTAATAGCTTTACAGAGTCACTTACATAACTCTCGTCTCTTATTAATCGATTAATTAATAAATTCTGCAAGTCACCACAGTGCTTTTATCTTATCTTGCATCCAGGCTCAATGCTCCCCCGGTTCTTCCTCCTCCATCTTCTCCACCTCCTCCATCACCCCCACCCAGCAGCATCTCTCCTTCTCCTCTCCCATCAACGAGGCCTCGCTGCCACCCTTGCAGAGGGAGGAAGTGGGCTCTGGATGAGACGTCTTGTCGGTGCCACTGCACCATCACAGCTGAGAGCTGCAGCCGGAAAGACCGAACACTTAACTCTCATCGCTGCAGGTCAGACTACACACAGAAAAAAAAATCTTTTTTTTTTTTAACGTACAAATAAGTAGCTCAACCACAAAAATACCAAAACAGAGTCCGGAGGAATGGAAATAAATTAGGAAAAATATAAGGACTAATGAGAGGCATATTAAACAAAAGAATAGAATAAAAATATGATTTATAAACTTCGCAAGAGCATTTGAGGATAAAGATAAGATAAGAAAAATATAAATGAATAAGGACAAAAGATAAGTGACTGTGTTGTTATTAATATCAGCAAAGTCAGCAGTCTATTAACTGTGCAAACTAGGGTAATAAATGATAGGTTAACTTATATAAAAAATAAATCAATGAAGCACCTTGAGCTGCATCAGGTTACGCTTAATACAATTTTTTTTTCGCTCCAGAGTGCTTCCATCACATCCTAATATATTGTGACATGTATAATTAGTGTGTCTTTGTG
>JAQNCA010000032.1:15004307-15024027 GCA_029783725.1 Acanthurus tractus | reverse complement strand
TACAATTTTTTTTTCGCTCCAGAGTGCTTCCATCACATCCTAATATATTGTGACATGTATAATTAGTGTGACTTTGTGCAGATTTTAAAATACATGTGCAGATTTTAAAATACATGCTCAGAGACTTTCCTTATAGACAGTTCATCAGTTGCTTCAACTTTCATTGCATTGAGGGGTTTTCTGGGAGTTTCTGACTGTTCCTCTTCTGTTGACTGTTAGTTGTAGACAAGTGCTTTAATTTGAAATATTGACCTGCCTTTGATAAAGACAATGAACCCCAAGTTGAACACAATGTGGCTATATTTGATGTGTGGACAAGAGCGTCTGCCATGAAAAACGATGAGAACATGCTCACTTTTTCAGCAGACTCTTGCAGTGCACAAATGTAGATTCCATTATGCACGTGAGAGTCAAAACTATCTCTGACATCTAAGACTTCATGCTCAGACCTTCCCCTCTGTTTTGTTTATTGTTGCAGGTGTGATACCATGAGGACCTGATGTGTCCACCCACTTTCTTTTCACCTCCTTGTTCCCACTAATGCCTGCTGATTCATCGCCCACTCTCAACATCAGAGCCATGGAACATACAGACGCTTGGACATCGAGTACTTAAGACTGAAGCATAAATTAGAGGAAGCACACACAAGAACCTGTTGGCAGCACTCTAGTTTAGCAACCTGTGCAACGTAACAGCCTAAATATAAATATACATACATTTTTGTGTGTGCAGCCAAGGCATTTTACCACCTCCTTGCTTCTGTTGCAAATTCTCTGTCAGTCCAGACGTACATGCATGTACAGACATGTAGAGTCACAAAACATGTCCCATGAGTGGAGGGATGAATAACAGCACAATGGAAACTTTAAGAGACCTGTTTGCTGCAGTTTGAAGATTAGACTCTGAGAAGATCTTTTGGTCTGCAGTTGAACTAAAAAATACAAACACGAACGATCATGCTATACACAAACTATCAACGTGACATGGATCGGTCTCCCACAGGTGTTCTGCATGTTGATGCTTCAGTGGAGGTTGTGAATCGTTGTTTGCAGACAAACTGCGCATGATGACAGATTCCAGGATGAAGTCAAGGCCAATTTTTATGCAGAGGACTTAAAAAACAACTGAAACATATTATAGATGAATGCATCGACACTCAGACATACCAGAAGGACATAGGACATGCACATGAACTGGCACCCCAGTGTGCATGGACCTACAACTGAGCTGAATGGAGTGTATCTGTGTGGTCTCCCCACTGAAAGACCTAGATAGGATACCCCTGCAGCCGTTCTCTCTCATTCAAAGCACATGACCACAGGCTGGTTCTCCAAACCGCTTTCCAGCATTTGTTTAATTTGAGCCTTTTGTCTCCATCCTTCCTCAGTTTCTCGATTGAAAGCAGCCGCTTTGCTTCTCTTTACCTCTCTTTTGGGCAGTGAGGAGAATGACAATAATGAGGCCTGGCGGCTGTCCACCACTTCACACACAAACATTCACACTTATAATACCAGGAACACAGACAACACTGCAAAAGCAGATACACACACTCAACCACTTGCTCTGTGCTGTAGCAGGCACACACACATGCACACTTACACACATGCAATGTGAAATGAATGCAGGTAGCCATAAGCTTTTGTTTGTGCCACACCAAGTGTGCAAATATGTCAGTTGTTTATATTTGCAATTTACTGCAAAGTCTTCATTTAACATTGTATTGTATGCCTTTGTTTTATATTTTATTATAATTCTGTCAAGTTGATTGAAAAGATATTCTATATTGCAGAATGTGTCTTTGTTTTTTGTTTTTTTTTCTGTTCATCTTTAATCCGTCTGCATAAAGAGTCACGCTGGGTGGCCGGCTATGTACACACTCGGCATCTAAACCGATATGCAAACGTATTGAATTTAAACAGAGACGGCTCACACAGGCCACAGATGGGAGACTATATACATTATAATGTGTAATTTAAACAATCAGTAGGGCAGTGTTGTCTGCAGCACACAAAAACCAAGCAAATGGCCTTTCCCAGTGCAGTAAAAGGAAAACATGGCTGTTTTTGTTGCATGTTAGTGCTGGGATGAAAAGAGTGTTATTCATTTGAAACATAACTTGTTTATATTCTGACTGAATCTCACGGTTTAACTCCATGTTAGTTCATGACTGCTTGGCTGCTGGGTGGGAACAGGAATTTGAACTGTGACTGTTTCAAAAAGGAGGAGGTCATGAGCAGCTTGTCAGTCAGTCACTGTGTCGACCTGAAGCCAGAGCTCAGAGGAGCCAAAATGGCGGGTCACGGAGTTCTTTATCCTGTGCTAAATTTTATTGGTAACGTCATAGCTCAATGACAAACAGTAGATTAAAATCATCTTATTTAATGTCTGTACTCTTCCCAAAGTCTAGAGTCTGAATTGTTTGTATGTCCGCCTCTATCAAAAGAACATTGTTTCTGTGGCTGCTGTGATAAGCTCTGTATTTATACTCACCTGAGATAAGATTATTTTTTTCCACGCTTGAGTCCATTGTTCAGTGTTCGTTATTATTGTCAATCAATGCTTTTTCAATCACTACCTCTATATCATAACATATTAATGACCAAGTATTAGACCGTTGTTGTTACTGTCTGTGTTATGTCAGACCTCTTTTATGATAATCCTGTTTTTATTTTAGCAATAAGCATAGTCTCCAGTGTAGAGCTGTGGAGCTGCAGCAGATCTGTTATGATTATTACTAGTTTAGAGGAATCTATAGGAGTTTTCTGTGAGTGTTTAATTAATCCGAAGGTAAGAATTTTTTATTTGAGTTGAACTGAAGTTGGGCCTCTGAGCTCTGACCTGGACACTGTGTGATAATATGAACACGAGATGGTTTCCCAAAGCTTTTGTAGTCTCAAAGTAGACCTACAGGTGACCAAATCTGGCTTTATAACAATAGTTTGACTCTTTGGGAAATGCGCTTCTCGGTCGCTCTCTTGGTGAGGGTAAAATGAGACACAGAAATTAGCAGTTAGTCAGTTAGCTTAGCTTAGCATCAAGACTGTAAACAGGAGGAAACAGCTATTGAGGCCCAGTCCATAGATTTAGAAAATATCAAGTCCATGGAGTAGCATTCTTAAAATTCACTGATCACTCAGCAAATCACTTTTGCTTAATTTGTATAAACTATAATTTAAAAATCACAACAGTTTAAATAATTTTGAAGCTCTAAACATTTACATCAGTCAGACACTCCAGAAGTTGCTGCTTTCAGCGAAAATATGTCTGACAGAAAGCCCTCTGTAAAACAGCAAATTGTCAGTTTTACAATTTAATTTTTGTATTAATTTAGATTTAGACGTGCTTGAAGACAGATTTTATCACGTGTTAACAGAGTCAGGCAAACTGTTTCCCCTTGTTGCCATTATCTGTGCTAAGCTAAGCTAACCAGCTGCTGATCTTGTAAGAGTATTTAATAAAATAGTGGAATCAGTCTTCTTATCTAACTCTTGGCAAAAAATAAAATGATTGCATATCTCAAATGTTCAAATCTTTAACCCCCTTTTTCCCCAGTTTCTAGTTTTGGGAAACCAAGAGTCCCTGCACCTCAGCACCGATTGCACTTGTGTTTGAGATTGCAAAGCGTACTGTGCAATAGTCTTCTGAAAAAAATTTTAATATCTGTTGGAGGCAAAGCTGAGGTAGCAGATGGGCTGAAACACCCCCAACATCTTCTCACAGACATTCCACCTTGAAGAACTGTGGTGCTTAAATAATCTTTTTGGGCCTCAGGGGCTCCAGATGTTACTTTTGTGATGTACTATTGTGACCAATTTATTTTCACTTAAAGTATTAATTCTGAATCATAAAAGTAACAACAGTAAATTCCATCATATAGCATTAGCATCATCTCCACAGCTCTTAGGGATATACAGCTTGGACAAAGTAATATCGTATTCAAATGTCTTAAACCCGTGTCAGTGTCAAACATTGGTATGCTTTGTATCTCCACAGTCTACATTGTAGGCTAATGTAAAGGCAGCCTTGTTCTAGCCTCCAGTGTCTTAGCCTATAGAAACCCCTTACTAAACTATATAAAAATTTATAATCTCTAATATCCAGCCATGACCTTGTGTATGACGTAGCACATTAGAGATGTATTTGTAATTCATTTTAGCTGTACTTTGTAATGAATCTCTTCTCTGCAAATAAAATGTACTACTGTAGCCTATGTATAAATTTTTAAAAAACTACACTCTTTTTTTGCTGCTACACCATTTGTGCCCTATTATGATGTCTTTGTAGAAAAAAATGCAGTTATATGTTGTATTAGTGTATAAATGCCAATTAATCGACTCAATGTCCATGTAAAAGTGTATACTGCATCGTCAAATATATTGAAAATGATACCAGGACACAACCGTGATGTTACAGATATTATTAAAGGAAATGTCTTATTTTTCATATAAACCTCTCATTTTCTTCCTGTCACTGTTTATCCACACTGCTGTTCCCGTAATGTCCCTCTGCTTTGACCTCATCTCTTTGTTTTGATCTCTCATTTGACGGTAATGAAAGGTAAACAGCCATTTTTGATTACAGTGACACCCTGGGAGTTGGACAAAGAGAAAGTGTATGTGTGTGGTGTGAGGTGGTGTTATGAGACATAATATTGTTCTCTGTCCTCCTCTCATTTGTACTGCTGAGTCAGAAGCTGGTCGAGTACAAAGGTGTGCAGCCCCATATGGTGTGATGGAAAATCACTAAGTACATTTACTCAAGTACAGTCATAAGGCACTGTTACTTCTGTCCAGTAGTTTTAATTAATACTTTATACCTCTACTTTGATACATTTCAGAGGCAAAATGCTAGCTTGGTGTTTAATTGTGTAACAGGTCAAACATAGACTTAAACATGTAAAAGTATGACAAAACATGCAGTGCATATGGTTAACTGTGTTAATCAAATGCTGAAATTCAGATCAAATAAAATAAAACATTGCACCGCAAGCCTGATGTATTATATAAAACTTGGAGTGCATGCAGCCATTATGACCGTAACCAACGGGTTATGATTAGTGGTTAAGCAACACCACAATCCTCATTCTGAAATGAAATATGTTTTCTTTCTATATTGCCCAAAAATTCTTGAGAAAAAGTAATTATACAGTTATGATTTATGATGTAATTAAATAAATAACACTTGTGGGTGCTCTTATGTCCATTTTATTAATAAAATAATCATACCTTAACCTGAGAGCAGTTCAGAGCTGATATTGAAATAGTATTATATCATGCTTTTTTTGTTAAAAGGGAAAATATGTAATGTAATTTTGTATTTTTTTTTTATTTTTTAAGTTGAAAAGTCAAATGTGGAAGCAGCAAAACACATATATGTTTAATCAATACACTCACATGGGAAAATTTCTTCTATTGCCTTACTTCATCTGGTGCTAATTTTGGCTAATGTTAACAAACTCAAACTCACAAATTGATATTGCTGTGAGACTCTTTTCTAGGTTTACTTGTGTTACTGTTTTACCATCTCTCAGTAGGTACATAGCAGCAACTGCTGGTGCTGAAAAATGAGGCCAGTATGAAAATACCAAAAACTGTAGTCTCTTTGAACAACCACTCTAGGCTTGCTTCAAAAGTTAGTCAGCATTTATAAAGCCTTATCATATAAAATAGCCCACTTTACAGCAGAAATAAGCAGTTTTGGTCTATTAAGCCAATTTAATTGCTTGTGACAACTGGGGGGTGGGGTGGGGGGGTTATGTAAGTTGCTCAACTAATTAAGCAAGGAAGCCCATTGCTGTCTTCTAGGTGTCAAACAGTCACTGGTCCTCCACAGCTCCACCCTCATGTCCAAATGTGGTCACTTCTGGCTTCACGAACCCAAGATGAACCCAAAATTCAAGCATTTTAAACATTACTCCACTGACCGATGGGTGATGTCTTGGTGGCTCCGTTGACTTATTTCTTATATAGTCAATGGGAGTTTCCCTAAATGTTCAGCTGTGGCCACAATGATGCTGTCAAACAATAGTTAGCGTGTGTTTGTGTGTGTGAGTATGAGAGAGAGAGAGAAAGAAAGACAGAGTCTGGAGGAGGAGGTATTGTGTATTACACATTACACAATACACATTGTGTCTACTGTGCACATTCTGTACCTGTCTTCTCTGGCTTGGCGTATTTTTTTCACGAATAAATGATGATGTTTATAACTATAATGATGAAGATGATGATGAAAGTTTGCTGCAATAAAACAGTCAGTCCTCTTTTGTTCCCTCATTATCATCTCACATTACAGATCAAACTTCAGGCCAAAGGGACATTAATAACTTAAGGGCAGCATATCAGCATCAGAGTCACCGGTTGTAAATTAATAAGCTTAAGCAACACTTTTACTTATGATTGATAGCATCTACATGAGCAGCAGTTCAATTTGGTCATCATTAGTCTTAGTCGACGGGGTGTGAAAGAGAGGAGAGGATAAAAAAGAAGAGACGCTAAATGCTGCTGCCAACTTATCTGTCTGGAAGGGCATAATGCCAGTACTATATATAGCTGCGAGATTAGGATGAGAGAGAGTGAGTGTGCATTGAGAGAGATAGAGAGGGAAGGACAGGGTGAGTCATGTATCTTAATACAGAGAAGATGCCATTAATTAAAAATTTTGTTCTTATAAGCTCTGCACTTAACGGAAACCCTATACTATTGGTGAGTAATAATAATGCAGAGGCGGAAACACTGTCCCTACTCACACTTTATGTTACCACACACTTAATGCATTAACTTAACTTTTTATGTGTACTTTCACATAAGAATCAGTAGCTCATTGCCCGCCTCACTACATCTATATCACTCTGTCTCTCTCTGTCTTTGCACTTGTATCAGGACTTCCTGTATTTTTCCACCTTGCCTGCTCTGCATTCAGAGTCATGTTTTTCTAATAGCTCCAGCTATGGTTTCCTCCCTGCTTTTGTAGCAGCAGCTGTGTCGAAGCAGGTACTGGACGCTATCTGGCCTGTAAGTGTGTTTTGTTTGATGGTATCAGCAGTCCTGTGTGTGTGTGTGTGTGTGTGTCTGTGAAAGAGAGAGACAGAGATAAAAGACTGAGAGAGAACAAGAGAGATCAGGTCCAAAATGTGCAGAGTGGAGTCGTGTTTGCTGGTTTGTGTTAAACTGACAGGAAGGTTAGTGTTTTTCAATGTGCCTTATGAATACAAAGAACTTTTTATTGTTTTTTTTCTTACAAAACAAACAAACAACATTATCTCCAACATAAACATGGATCCACAGGCCTCGCCTGTCTCAGTCCACTGAAGGACATCAACCTTGATGAAAGATTTACAGTTCCTGTTACTACATGGGAAACAGTATCTGCAATGTCGAAGGCTTGAGAATTTGGTGTGAACATAACAGACTTTGGAAGTTTATCTAAAATCAAATGTTTTACTTTAATGGCATGGTCATAACAAAGTTTGTTGAATGATGTTTTCACCATAAATTTTATAATTCAGAATGTAAAAATACAAAGAAACACAATACAGTGGGACTCAGAGCTAATGATTAACAAGAGTCAAAAGTCAGGATACTTTAGCCGATGAGGCTTTATAAACACACAGAAGTGCTTCGAGCTAAATGCTAATTTATAAGTTTACCATTTTTACAATACAAGTTTTGCATCAACATTTGCTCTTTAATCTTAACTGTGGTTACTTACAGCTGATGGGACTCACTACTTCAGCAATTTTTGGTTATTATACTTACAAACAATGAAACTTTAAAAAAAAAGGGGGGGGTAAAATTAGTAAATAAAAGCAGTTTATAAATCAGGGTTTACAAAGTGCTTTTTAATGAAGCCTAAAAGCAGCAATGCTAAAGAATACAAAGGTAACATGAGGAAAGCAGATTAAACTACAACAAATGGGGACAGAATCAAGAACAGATCAAAACTTAATATTCACAAGGTACATTTAGTATTTTTTTATTCACTCAGAACCATCTTTTTGAGGTACAAACTGTTTTGTTGTTTTTTTATTTATTTATTTTTGGTCAGAATGGTTCAAAATCAAGTGCTTGAACTAGAACAGCTGGTTCAATGACTGTGGAAAAGGCCTGGATGTGCTGCCAGGTAGTTCTTGCATTAACTAGATACAAGAATGGAACACTCTGAGGTAGACAGAAGTTGCAGATACAGAAGCCTTGTGATCAGACAAATGCATATCCTTAGTCTCAAGATTATAGGGGCAGGCCAAGTGAGAGTATAAGTCCAACAGTATATACCTTTACATGACTAAGCTCATTCATAAATTTATGAAGGTTGAAAGACTCAAAAAGTTGTGTAAAGTTAGTGACAAGTCTATTCAACACATATGGATATCATCACAATGACTATACCAGGTGTGAAAAGTACAGTAAGAGGAACATTAAACATGTTTTTTGTGAAGAAAAGGTACTTATATACCAAAACCAAATAGCCTGGTTTGATGGAAAGGGATGGGTTAGGGTTACTGGAGGATGATGCTTCAGACAGTGAGTTAAGTATCTGGAACTGACGCACAGCTACACTTTATTGGGTCTTTCTCTGCAAATAACAGGAATATTGTTGAGGAGAAGTTATCAATGAGGCCCATTTTTGATAGATCACTGTTGTAATTATGATCAGGAACCACGGTTAAATGTGCTTTCAACTTGGAGACATCAGTTGGGGAAGGTTTGTTGCCACAAAGTGGTCACGAGATGCAGAGTTATTACGGCATGTGGTTGAATAACATTTGTTAAGGATCGTCATTTGTAAGCCACGATGTTTTAGGGTGGAGATCATTCCTTTGAAAAAGAGCGGACTGAAAATAATTATAGTTTACAATGAAATCATAGTTAAGATGAATGCACTGGGATTGAAGTTGGTTACCAAGGCCAAGCAGTCTGCTTAAATGCCAATCATCTCAATTTTTTGCTAGTTGCACTGCACTTATTAACACTGAAAAGAAGAAAAAAGCTCTTGTTTAAATAGTTTAGATTACGTGAGGACTGGGACTGTTTCATAAACCTGAAGACAACCAGTCTCGTTGGTCCTCTTTGACCAAGTATAAGGTGTACAAGGTCCATGTCAGCTGTTTTTGCACATAGACTCAAAGGAAAATGTTTTCTACATTCTTCACTGCACCTCTGTGTACTTCGTGGAGTCTCTCTTGTGTTCTCTGAGGTCATCAATCATCTCCTTTGTCTTTGAGATGTTAAGAACCAGGTTGGTGTCCCTTCACCACTCTGCCAGATTGTTCAGCTCCAGCCTTCTCCTCCTCATCTATGATCAGCCCAACCGTTGTATCATTTTCTGCAAATTTGATTGCAATTTCAATTCTGACTTTCTGTGGTGGGTCTCTGAGGAAGTCCATGACCCATATGCACAGTGTAGAACCAAATCCACAGAGTTTAAGACAGAGATAAAGCCATGAATGACACACTTTCGTAACTGCTTGGTTTCCTAAAATATGTCAGTTCTTTGTGAAGAACTGTTGTGAATGCATCCTCTGCGGAGTGATTCACCCACTAGGCTAGAAAACTGATGTTAATGTGGATCAGGTGGTACGATGGTTCTGATGCGTGACAGCACGGGTTTCTACCAGTACTTCATGGATCTTGGTGTTAGTGGCACATGCTTTCAGTCCGTGGCCTGGCACTCCTTGTGGCACCAGAAGAAAAGTCTGAGGATAATGGTGTTATTATAATCCATCATGAGGTGAATGAATGACTTAACCAATTTTTACAACATTTCATTTAATAATAATGACACATTTGGAAATGTCAATGTCATGGTTTATTAGAGGAGAAGTCATGGGATTATCAGAGTCACTGGGTTCGACCCTTTGGGTGCAAAGCATGTCTCTTCAAAATTTTACAGCAATACATCCATTCATGATTGAGAAATTTATTCTTGAGCAAGGTGGAAGGACCAACCAACTGTCATGGCCTAGGACCCGTGCTTCTTTGGCTAAAAATGTAAATAATTTAGGAATTTATGTAATAAAACTAGTTTCAGTCCAACAATTTAATTAATTTATAGACTGAAAGAGATAAAAACTAGAAGAAAAATTTAGATTTTATGGGACAACTGTTCTCTTTTGTCCTGATGTGGGAAAACTTCTTCAGTAAAACAGACTAAAATATCAAGTAACATGTGGAAGGAGAAAGCAGAGGAGATAACCTTGGTAGATTACACTGCTGTATGAATGGCAGTGAGGAGTGTAGATGAGTTAGATGAAGGTTGATGGGGGTGTTGCAGGGCATGAGGGGGAAGTTTTTTTTGTGGTCGGGGGTCTAGCAGGTAAGTAGGTGAGGGCATAGTTGTGTTCGGGGCATGTTCAGTCCTGTCAGGTGAAGGATGCGGGTACCAGTAGGAGGGAGAGGAGATCAGAGAGCCTGCTGAATGTTATCTCTCCGTCCGTAACGCACCATACCTGCAGGTCAACTCACCTGATGCAGCAGCCAATCATGTTCTCTGCCTGTCTGACAGTTCATTCCTTCTCCCTCTAACTTACAGGCTCATTTCTCCTACACTGGCATAACATCACTATTGACACATTATATTTTGGTTGCAGCAGGCATCAGCTTGAGGAAACACATTTTTATCTTATATTACATAACACACCTATAATAGGGCTTATCATTTAAAAGTATAATTAACATTAGCGTTCGTCTGTTTTTTTCACCTGTTTATTTGTATGAGCTTTTGTTTTCCCACAGCTTCATAGATGTGGTAATTTCTTGTCCAAATACTAATTCAGTGGCAAATGTTATGCAATGTAGACTGTGAGTTCAGGCATACGGAAAATTCCTGATAACTGGAGTTAAATTCTTTGTATGCTTAATCATGTGTGGCAAATAAAGCTGATCCTGATTCTGCATTCTGTGACTGACTTTTTTCCTCCTTGGATACACTTGAGATAACAGAAGATGGAGGGCACTGGTGAGGCTGGACCGCCAAACAGACAAAGCAGGCAACTTGTGATTAATCAAATGTATTAATTTGTGTTCAGTCAAATTATTGCACACCTGAGGTTATATAATTGTCAGGGGAGGCTGTACACTGTGCTCTGAAAGGAAGTTATGACGGTTGCTATGGGCCTAGCTGCTCATGTTTACACAGGGGGATACCTTGCAGGTTAACCTGATCATGGGCAAGCTTAAGAATAAAATTAAAACTAAATAATAATAAAGAATAGCCAGCATAGCATCTTTAAGATCACCATAAATATCTTTTCAGGATTTTAATTTAGGCATTTATATTCGTGGTTCGCTGTTTTTACATTGTTACCTTAGTACTATGACTCCTGAACATTTTTAACAAAACAATAAAAATAAATGTTAGACTTTATTATTTCATGCTTTACATTTTGTAGTCGTTTGTCATTAGCTGTCTTTTTTTTCTCTTAGTGTCGTAATAAATTATAAACAGGATATAGGCGACCTCTGGTGGGGTTTCATTGTGCCTACAAGGATTTTCCACCACTGTAAAGTAGACGTGGCAGTGACGTGTTACCGGAAATGACCCGGATCGGAACTTTAACTCCTGGGTTTTATAGTCTCACCAGAAACATCGAGTGTTCTCGAAATATGATGTAATATCGATTCAAGTAAGTTGAAAATGCCTGATACTTGTTCCCTAAATGGGATATAATGAGAAATTTTTAGTTTAGGTCGAATTTTACCCAAGTATAGCAGGAAATATCGTAAGTAAAGCTTGGTTAGCTTTCTTTAGCTAACGCTAGCCTGTGGTTAGCCGGTTAGGCCGTGATCAGCTGTGTGTCGTGATGGGCGGCCTGTACACAGCAGCAAGTTCAGACTCCAGATAATCACCTTTCAGTTATCTAATGATGTTTATATTTAGCTAAACATGGGGTGTGTTTGTTAGTTGTTGACTATAATTTGCTATTTCTTCCCTGGTTGTTGTGGTTGATTCAGCGCCGTCGTTAATATCAACGAACGGTTCTTGTTAGCTGACTGTGACTTACCAGCTGGCTTTTCCTACCTGACTTACCTGATACAAATGTCTCTTATTCATCTGGTGTGTTTTATTTCGCGCTGTCTGCCCGTGAGCCTTAATGATTTGACACGTCTTCTCTGATTCCCGCAGACATGTGTGAGCACAAGTATATGACGGACACCCCTCCTTGGATGTGAGTTTTCCCCACACATCGGGACGTCTTTTTATTTTTCCACTACACTGAGCCGAGGAGTATTAACCGGCCTTTCAAGGGGATTTCTGGTCAACAGCGGGCTGGTGACCCTTAATCAGCGGCAGAATGACGTGCCGTGACCGGACCCTCGAGTTCCAGTCAGCCTGTAAATCTCTCCAGGGCAGACCGGTATGTTGACACAGGACACCTGACCTGACATCACAGCGCTATAATAACGGAATCACTTTGATAAACATTGGCATTATTTCAAATTTTAAAGCACGTAAAATTACATATACACAGATGTGTTTCCTCTGTAAATTTGAACAAAGTGTTGAGCTGGTTACTTTTTAGTTTTGGTTCCTTGTTTACTCCCTTTATTGCGTCTAGTTTTGGTTTCACATATGAGTGCAGAAGTCTTATTATCTTATTAAGTCCTTGCACAGAGATGGCAGTGTTAAAGACGACTGACATTGCAGTATAGACATGTCTAAGATAGGTTTGAGATGATATAGAAACATAGTTTTTGTCCTAGAAACTATTGACAAGTGCAAAATGTCCTATATTTTGGTCACAGTTCTTGAAGGATCTTTATAGTTTACTGTATGTGTAAAGGGGCAGTATCGACCAGTTAAACACTATCTGAATTTTTAAAATGCTAAATGTCTCTATTTTCCTCACAAATCTTGTGTCATATGGACCATGATAACAACTTGTTATCAACTAATGTTTATAGTGACAATTTAAAATGTTTACTTTCTTTGACCAATGGCCAAATCCTCATGGAATACATTTGTGAACTAATAATGAAGTACCAAAAGAATGAATTTAAGTAGGATATATTTTAGGTCATAACTGCATAATACCAATGCATTGTGTAAGATTTTACAAAATTGACATCTGTTTCCGTTACTTAACCAATCAATTCGTCATCATCAGTGTTGAGGAGCTTTTCTCTGTCACACTCTCAGAGTTGCCCCTCTGCCTTTTACTTTAAATTTATCCCCTCATCTAATACTCTCTGCATTTGGCCTCTCTAGCAGAATGGAGTCCAGCCCAGTAAACCGGCTCACAGCGCCCTCAGGCAGCGCAGTGACTTTACAGTCATGGCCAAGTGAGTTTCTGTCTGTTTTCTCAGGTTTTTCAACAGCTCTTAAATATTTGCTGAAGATAATTGTTCCTCTATTTGTTTTAGGTGTTGCATTATATGTATTACACACGGTTACGTTCCTTATCCTTACCTCTATTAAACTTGTATGACACACTATAATTTGTTGTCTCACTGTAAGTTAGAGGGGATTTTTATAAGAATTTTTAGATGAGAGATTGGCACTGAGCATAATTGTCATAGCACAGCACAAAGATTTCAAAGAGATAAAATTGATTTAATCCAACTCCAAAGAATGCAAACAAGCCTGTTGCCAAAATGTCTTGGTGCATCAATAAAGCTAAATTTTTGTGTGTGTTTTTTTTGTTGCAGGAGAATTGGAAAAGACCTGAGCAATACATTTGCCAAACTGGAAAAGCTTACCATTTGTAAGTGTTCCCTCAATGTCATTTTAGAATAATTAATAATGTTGAAGAAATATTTCCTTTGTGTGTATATAATCATAAGTGCTGATTCTACATGCTGTCATCTTGATGTTTTAGTGGCAAAAAGAAAATCCCTCTTTGACGACAAGGCAGTGGAGATTGAAGAGCTAACATACATTATTAAACAAGTGAGTTGAATTGTATGCTTCCCATGAAATTCGGTTTCCCAACATGCTATTCATTATGTAATCGGTAAAGCAGCTCTCTGTATATTCCTTTAGTGATGGACTGCTAGTTAAAATGTATCTTGTTTTCTGCCTCTCTTGTGTTTATGTTTTTAGGACATCAACAGTCTAAACAAACAGATAGCACAGCTGCAGGACTTGGTGAGGTCCCGTGGAGCTCCAGGTGGCCGACATATCCAAACTCATTCTAACACTATAGTGGTGTCATTACAGGTATTTTCAATGGGATCTAATTCCTCTCAATAATATAGATGTCAGTTTAAGTGCAAGGAACCAACTAAGCCTGTGTTTTGGTTCTTTTTTAAACCAGTTTTTCCCAAATCTTAGTAGTTTTGTGTCTTATTTATAATTTTATCAGGAAGTAATTTTCATAATTCTTGTTTTCACATTGGTACTTGTAACAAATGTAAACAACTGAATCAAGCTTCACTTTGTTTAACTTTGCTGTATCTTTTGCAGTCCAAACTGGCTTCAATGTCCAATGACTTCAAATCAGTCCTAGAAGTCAGAACAGAGGTGAGAAATTTTTGGTACAGAAAATACAAAATTCTAATATTGATTTCTTCTCAGTCATATTGACTTCTTCTGTCATGTGTCGCCTTTCCTGCAGAACCTGAAGCAGCAACGCAGCAGGAGGGAGCAGTTCTCCCAGCCCCCTGTCTCTTCTTCTCCTCTCATGGCCAACAACTTCAGTAAGTCTACATCTTAGCTTCAGGCTTGTGCTCAGTATGATTTTACATTTTCGTAAAATCTCATGTGCTCACTGTTGAAATCTTACAATTTAATGTAGGTAATAAATGGATACTCACATTAAATTGTGTGAGGTCATTTTTTTAATTGGCAATAACCTCATCTTATTGAAAGTTGCCTGAATAATTGTCACTGTAATCACGTCCCTGTAGCAGACAACATAAAGTATAACTGTCTTTTAATTTTACAATTCTGATCAAAATGTTGGCCAGAGATGGGTACATTTTCCATCTTTGGAGTATTCATGGGGTCGATTGTCTGCTCATGACAGAGAAACAAGCTTATTATTTTGTTTAATTAAAATCGTAAAACAAAAAGTTCTTAAATTCAAAAAGTTCCCATTTACCTTAGTTTATATTCCTTAATTTTGGGTCACTTACAATAAGCAAATTGATTGAAATTTAGTCACACATGCCAAAGATGTACAGAAACATTTGGACTGGCAATGTTTTTTTCAAACAGCTTTTGTAATAGGGAACTGCTGGAAAGCCTTGTGAATGATTATTACTGTATTTGGTCACCTATAATGCAAAAATTAAAAAATATTTTAGGGAGCCGCAAAAAAGGGGCCCAGGAGCCGCATGCAGCTCGCGAGCCTCGCTATGACTACCAGGGCAATACAACCTCAAATTTAAAAGGTATTTCCCTGGAACGTTTGACTCTCCAGCTGGTATAACTAGCTACTGTATGTGCCCGCTGTTCTTTCTGCTTTTCCCCGCTACCGATCTTGTTGAACATGCATGTGTGTGTTTTGCTTGTTGTCTCCCTTTAGAGAGTTCGGTCCTGATGCAGGATGAGTCTAGGAGTCTGGGGGATGTAGCCATCGATATGGACTCTCAGACCAATCCCTTGCAGCTCCAGCTTATTGATGAGCAGGTAGACAGCTGGTGTATAATTGTCAAAGCCAGACAAGTGCAGAGGAACGCATGTTTAATTTACTTGGACAAAACTTGAAAAAAACAGTTATTATTTATTTTAAAGTGAGTTGATGTGTAGTGATGCTTAATTTTTGTTATTATAAGCAAGCATTTAACTACTGCCATCTTTGTAGACACAAAGTTGACTTGGTGATAAGCGGGTAAACTCTGCTTTTATGAGCTCTGCCACTACCCTTTTTGAAATCTTGCCGGCTGTGTCATTACAGGACTCATATATCCAGAGCCGTGCAGACACCATGCAGAACATTGAGAGCACCATCGTGGAACTAGGATCTATATTTCAGCAGCTGGCACACATGGTCAAGGAGCAAGAGGAGACCATCCAGAGGTAAGAGGGGGCTGGAAATTAAGGAAGAGTTAAGGGAAGAGAGATCTCTCAGAAACAAAGGGAAGGCTGAACTATTTCTTAGAAATAGTTTGACATTTTGCAAAATTTGCTACTTTGCTTGTTTGCTGAGAGTTATTAGTGAGGATTGATACCACTGGAGTCAGGTTATCTTATATTAGCACGAAGACAGGAAACAATACATTTTGGCTCTAGTATGGTTTCTAAAAAAGCAAGAATTAGGAAACTGGTAGTACAGAAACAAAATGTTGAGCAATAAGTGCTGCTGGTATTCGAGAGATGGATATTTTAGTTCATATCTTTATTTTTTCTCTATTTACTAAAATATGGAAACTTTAAAAACATGTTTGACAGTACTGATTTGAAAAAAAAAATGGATGATCACATTTTTTTTTCTGTTTAACTGAATGGCCTGTCATTCTTCTCACAGGATTGATGCTAATGTCGAGGACACCCAGCTGAATGTGGAGGCTGCTCACACAGAGATCCTCAAATATTTCCAGTCAGTCTCCTCCAACCGCTGGCTGATGATCAAGATCTTTCTCGTCCTGATCATCTTCTTCATTATCTTTGTCGTCTTCTTCGCTTAAGAAAAGAGGAGCAGGGAGGGGAAGAGCGTATTGATGGACTGAGACAATATGTCCAGACAACATGTTTGAAGGACAGACTCCTTCGTCAGAGGCGACACTATGATGAAGGCTTGGGAGACATTTCGCTTAACTTGGACTTTTCGGTGATACTCAAGCCACAGAGTCTTGGTCTTAATTCGACCGTTCAGTGAAGAATGATGTCGAACTCTGTTAAAATGAAAGAATAAATTATCTAAAATCCCCACTTTGTATAGAGAGAGCAAAATTTTGCTCTGTATAGTACTTGGACCCATATTCATAAACATTTAATCAAAATGGCTCTAATTTAATGGTTTGATTCTGCAAACTGTGTTTTTAATTTAGATTGTCTTTCTTGTTTACCCCCTTTACCACACTGTTATTATCAATACTATTATTATTATTTCAAAGCCAAACACCAGGACTGGAATTTATCCTTGAATTTCTTTGCTTCTTGGTTACTTTTTATTGAACAGCATGACTGTGTCACTTGTTTATCACTAATTCTCATCTTAAGCACCATTCAACAATGATGTGAATTTTTTTTATTCAGTTATATTAAGTTTTGCTTTCAGAGATTTTTTGCCAAATGGGTACTCTTATAGAACTGTGACACAATCTGAAGACACTTGTCCTGAAGGCAGAGGGGATAGTTACAGCCAGGTAAGGGTTATAGTTCAGGCACGAGCTGCACATAATGTTAATGATAAGCTGAGTAACAACGCTGATTTTAGTGATACGGTTTGGTTGGAAGCCATTAGGCAGGTTGAATGGCTGAAAAAGTGTAAACCTTGCACAATAAGTGCTGCAGGGAGACTTCAACATAGAAGTCAAGTAAATCTGAAGAGGGTCCAGGTTTGATATCAGTGCTTATGAAGGGATTAGGCTGGTTGTGAAGGCCCACTCATGAAGTGGTTCAAATCAGCTAGATTCCCTGAAGTGTCTGGTTGGATGTCACTGTTGTAGTTGCTTTCCCTCTTTATCTCTCTAATGTTCCAGATGTTATTTAAATGACCACAGCTTTTTAAGAAGAAAGAGAACATTCTTCCCATTTTTTTTCCCTGTCTGTTTTTTAGCCAAATGCCTTGACTTCAATGTATAAAGTGCAAATAGTGACAATGATGTATTGATAAGAAAGTGCATATTAATAAAATAATAATGGGGTGCTGGCATTCAAGACAGATTTTCTTGGGATAAGGGGATTAGTGTTGAGTAACATAATTAGCACTGCTGGGCTAGGAAGCTAAGACGAGTCAACAGAGGAGTGCTGAGCAGACACAATTTTGTATAATGTAATAGGGTATTTATTTGTGGTACAGGCCCAGACAGATTTACATTAAATAATTTGCAATATATGCCACAAATGAAAAAAGGTCCATGGTATCTTAGGACAAACTTCAGGGCTTCCAGGCTTAAAAAAACAAACACTTAAGAGATAAACATGGGCCAAAATCCTATAGTCACACTTGGCCTCACATGTTGCAAAAATGTACCTACGTTTAAACAAAAAAAAAAACCAAAACATTATTCACAATAGAAATTACAGATACAGACTATTCTAGTTACCAGCTTAAAAGATTTGCTTGATGGATGCACCATGAGAGCACCCGCTTAGTGAGCAGTGAGCTGTGACTGCCGAATATACAGACAAGTGGCCTGAGCTGAACTGCCTCCCCATCTACTTCAGGAGGCCGTCTGTCAGTTGCATAACATATCTAAAAGGGACAGTTTGTGACATGTAAAATTCATCAAGAGCTATTCAGAGAGTCCTTGCACAATCTATTTGTTTATAAGGAATACAAGAGATTTCAGTCAACAAAATTCCATGCAGCATGTTTTAGTTTTGAGTCACATTAGCAATGTGTCTCTAGTTTGGTCTGTGGTCCAGGGTGAAGTATCTGAGTGATTACTGGATGGATTACTGAGATTTTTTTCAGACATTCATGGTACCCAGATGATGTATCAAAAAAAAAAACCTTTGGTGACTCTTTGACAATTCCCGTTGCTTCACCAGCAGGTAACCACTTTTATTGGTGCAATATTTTGATGTAAGCACTTAGAAACTAATAACATTCACAACAGCCATTGTTGAACTTTTTAGTTTGGTATTTAATTAAATAAAAAAATATATTTATGCGTACACAGTTAATTTTGATAATAAACATGTAAACATCATGCCTGCTATACATCAGCATCTTAGCATTGTCACTGTGAATATGTTAGCATGCTGACGTTAGCTTGTAGCTCATAGCACCACAGAAGCACAGCTTACAGGGCCCTAGCATCGCTGTGGAGTTTAACCTTCTTTTAACTTCTGCTCGACAAAATGCTAACCACATCCTTTAGAACCTTTAAACCAAAGCAATAATGAATTGGGGATGGACTAAAGATTTTAAGCTCATTTGCAATTAGATGGTTTTCCTGAAAGTAAAGAAGTTTTTCTAAGCCCACCCCCTAAACTACTCTCTCAAGTCCATTCTGTGCATTTTTTCACTGAATGCTACATCCCCCCCTCCTCAACATCAAGTTTTTCCTTCTTCCCTATATTTACAGTATGCTGACCAGTCTATAGTTATTGATTACTCTTCCTCCTGATCTTCCTCCTTATTTTTAGCCCCCCCCTCCCCTGAACTCCTTTACGGGTACCTTTACTATCCCTCCCACCATCCTCTCTGCATTATCTCTCCCCTGACACTCAGCCTCCCCTCTCTCACCCCTGGGCACTCTGCTCCATCGGGCTGATCTCTGGCATGCTCCTGCTCCTTCCCTTCCTTGCTCTGGCCCTAATAGCCGCCTCTTCCTCTCCTTCTCCATACTCCTCCTCATCAGACCAGTCCACCTCCTGCTGAAGATTACCCCTGGAGCCTCTGATGCCACTGCCTTTGAAGAACTGGCTGGTTCGAAACTTTGTGCGGAAAGTATCAAAGGACAGGCTCTTGCTGCGCTGCTGCTTCTCAAAGATGGTGTCCTGCACGACTTCGTTTCTGTTCATCTCATCCACAAAGTCGTGTAGCACTGTGCGGAACAAACGAGGAACCTCATGAACCTCAGGCTCCATCTGTGACACCAACTTCCTAAACCTGCAGTGATGGGAATAACAGTGATTAACAGTTAATGCCTGATCTAAAATGACATGT
>JAQNCA010000032.1:14980552-15004207 GCA_029783725.1 Acanthurus tractus | reverse complement strand
AAGCTAAAAAGAAGACAGATGCAGACAAGATGTAGCCAAAAGGGTGGAGATGGTGCCACATGTTTCTGTCTTTCTTGCTATATTTCTTCACCTGACAATCAAAGGGCCACACTGTGCAGGAGGTATCTTGGCACAGAGGTCCTGCAGTTCCAGCAGATCCTTTGGCGTCAGCTCGTAGGGCTGTGGGGTTGGGGTGCTGGCCAGCCAGCTGTAATCAGCTGTGGAGGACGAGCTGCGACGGCGGCGCCGACCCTCTGTCGCCCGCTCCAGACGGATGCGTTCAGTACGCTTTACCATGGCCCCTAGTTCCAGCATCAGTGTATTGGTAACCAGCTCCTCAGTGCTGCGGTGGCCAGGCACTTTGGGCTCAAGGGAGAAAACAGCGGACCAGGGAAACATCTGGGAAAGAAGCACAGAGTTGTTTTAGAAAGAAAAGAAAAAAACAATATTCTTTTTACTGGATATGCCTTTCACCGTAGCTATCTTAGCATGTTCATAAATGGGGTTGTACTAGTTTAGAATTATATTAGAAAATGAAGACAAAGCAAAAGGTCATAGGGTTAAGGTTATGCATTTAGTAGAAGACGTTTGCCTTTATTAACGTAAATGATACAGATATGGGACTGAAATCATTGCTAATGTAAATGATTAGAGAACTCAAGCTTTCATGCTCAGGCAGAAACCCCTGAAATACTTAATAACCCAGATGCCAGGTAAATCTTCACAAAGTAAAATCTGTTCAAGTAAAACATGACTAGCAGTAAGTGCAATCATGTGCATGTGCATATGCATTCTTGAGAGGACTGTTCTTACTTGTCATTATCTTGCTCTAAATGCTAGCACAGAAGCTATATTACTGTCTTACCTTCATGAAATTGGATTTGCGAAGCTGTAGTTTTTTATTTGTTTACGAAATCCACCTGCTGTCTATAACAGCCCCTGTTAGCAACCAGATGAACAGAAGGCCTCCATGAATATTCAAAAAACATGAAACTCCTCTGACTCCAGCTGGTGGCACACACCTCCCTAACTGCCTTGCTACCTTTGACGGTCCTTGGCAGGCAGTGTCTTTTCTTCTGTGAGGAGCCCGTGGAGTGCAGTGTGAGCTTGGGATTGAGAATAAATGTAATCCTGTATTAATAAAGAGCGAGCGACAAGATGAGCTTACCCCACATGGGTGTACACCTGGGTGAGAAGTGTGTTTGTGTGTGTGACGGAAAGAGTTCAATTTGGGTGTTACATAGCAGGGAAGTGTGAGTGCAACTGTAACTACTTTTCTTTTGAATTTGTTTCACCATGTTTATTCTTTAATGCAGCAGTTAAAACCATGAACAAGATTTCAGTTCATAAACACAAGTGGGGCACCTTGCTCAAAGGTATTTTGAACCTTTTGCATAGTGAAAGAGATATTTCTGGGGAGACATGTAAGTTTAACCAGGCTTTTTTCTTGGTTTTTAACTGATAGGCTACTGCCATGACGTTCTGCACAGCCCTTGAAAATAACACAGTGTATATCTGATAATGGTCTCCTACCTGGCAGACAATAATTATTCCTGTAATTACCATACAATTATGGACAAGCAATGCACTAAGATTATATGACTATCCTCATAATCTCTCTTTTTCATACTTCTCAACTCTCAGTAGTCTGTCTCGATTGCCAGTATTGTATGTAAGGTAACTCCAGGCTAGTTTCTGGGTTTCCGCACCACTCAGCACTGAGCCAACTAATCCCAGATTACAATCAAAATCCAGATCCTACCTGGAAGAATGACTGATTGTAATGATTATTATAATCTAATTATAGTTACCCACAGTGAATGCTGTTACAGCTGTAACTTAACAGGAATGTTTATTTATGACTGTCCGTGATCAGCCGCTATTGAAGAACTAATTTAATGTATTTGATGATATAAAATGCCTGAATTCTGCACATCAGGTAAAGGACAAAATAACTCTTGAAACACATAAAACAAGTCAAACACACATACAGTATAACACTCACACAGAGAGGATCTTATGTTAAAACGGTATACAATTTAGTGCACGGCTTTATGTGAAAGAGCTGTTGTTATTTTTATCAGAGAGACATGGTTCCTTAAATACACTGACACAGTTTTGCTGAAAAATGTTATGTTTGCAAAATTTTACTGTAAAAGATGACCATCTTCTAAACATTAAACTTCTGAGAGTGGTCAATTTTCAAATATTGAAGTGCATAATAAAAGTGACCTGCAACATTTGGTTACAGCAGGAATATGTACAGTTGATCTTTATAAGAATGTGGCTTTACTGACTAAAAAAGAAAGAAAGCTTTGGTTCTCATTCCAAGGTATTCATAAATTTTGGTGCATAAGTAATTCTGTGGATATGTTACCTTGTTTTCAATGGAATTACTCAGATGTTTGTATGATTTTCTTTTTACAAACAGAGAATAGAGCTTCCATAATTTGTAGGTAAGGGATAAAATTAAACCAAATGCTTAAATTTTGAGGAGGGTTAACTTTTTGGGAAATTAACTTTGCTGTTGGGCCCCTTTGAAGCCCCCTTTTCTTTCCACTCTTTGTAAAAGTGTGACCTGTATTCCTGTGCAGGAGCAATAAAATGCTTTTTATTTTTAGTTTACTGTATGGTAATTGGGTTGGATGGAATGTAAAGAGGAATATGGAACAACATACAAAGTATCTGCAAAAATAACAAAAGTCTTTAGATTAGCTACTCAATTAGGGAGACCTCTTAAAGTCCTCTTGTTCAAATACTACAGTAGACTCATCTTGACTAAGTGTCTTCATCTGGTACTGAAGGTGTTTTTGTTGATCTTGGAAATAAAAGTTTAACAAAAATTCCAATTAAGGTCCACTTAACAGGTTTTCTAGAAACTGTTTTGACAGCTCCATCACCATTAAAATATAACAAACAATCCAACGCCAAAACAAAAACTTAAAATGAGTTAGTGGAAAGTGTAGTGAGCATGTTTTTTACAACCACCATAATCTAACTGTCACTCTGTGTCAAGAAGATTTTGAGGCAGTTGATTAATAACCCAGGTTGGCAGCCTAATCCAGCTTTGGCTGTACAGGAATTCTTCCTGTAGCTTCAATGCACAAATTATGACTTGGTCTCTTCTCTTTTATAATATTTCAAATCTTTTCTTGTAAGTACCACTCTTAACTATGTCAATATATATGGCAATACCAATTTTTTTATCTGCAGAGAATGTGACAGAAATGTTAAATTTGGGACGTTGTAGTTATAGGTAGAACATAAAAAGAAAGACTTATTTCGAGTTGCCTACTTGAAAATAACGCTCTTGTTAGATTTGTGAAGTATTGTCGCTAGAGGTCATCAGAGGTTCACGCAGCCACGAGGTCTTTTCCCTAAACATTCCCCCTGGATGCGTTCAGTTGGTGCAACGTCACTAACCCCCGCTCCGCCTCGTGCCACAACAACTGTTTCAGTTGGCTTGTCAGATGCACGAGATGCGCGGCAGATCGCCACTATGAAAACTGTCAGTTAACGTTCGTTGTTAGCTTCGGTTCTGTGAAAAGTCCGGACTTTGTTCGGTGTAAAGCGAAGAGCTGGAGACGGTTTTTACTTTTAAAAAGCAGCAAGAGAGCTCCGTCACTGCTCCGTGTGAGCCTCCCTGGCGGCTGGCGCTTTTACTAACTATCTAAAGTAAGTGCCTGTGGCGTGAAGTTAGCTTGTAGCATCATTGCTAGGTTAGTTGTCAATAACTGACCACTGATGAACCAAGCGCAATCGGGCGTTTAAAAGTCTGTCTTAACGGGTATGACACGGTCTTACTTAACTCATTAAAGCCCCTCATGGTGGACTTGAAATTCAACTTCTTTTTTTAAAAGTTGTCAGTTGCCTCTTGTAGTGTTTGAACCTCGTGATCAGATGTTAGTCATAGCATAGGCCAGGGTCCAACTTATGGATCTATGCCTCCTCTGTCCACAACATAAGCGTGCTCTAAGCTACCCCATGAACAGTTTTTCTTGTGATAATAAAAGATGTGTTTCTTTCTTTAATTAAGCTTGAATGTGAGAGATGTTATTGACAACAACATCTGAGTTGGGCAAACACAAATCAAGAGGGGAACAGACTGCGTGGCAGATATTTTATGTAATTCGGTGCCATATATCTTAAGATAAGTAGGGTGCTTCCTGTATTTATTGAGGGATCAAGTCGTCTTACCCTCTAGGCAGTACAGTCATGTTAATAGTACTGTAAAGGGAGTGGAAATGTTTTATGTTTTACTCAGTCAACTCAAACATAATCGGAAACATTGTCATACAGCTGCTGTCTTATGTGACGTGATTAATTTTGGTATCAATAAGCCTTTTTACTCCATCTGGTTCTTTGGGGGAAAACTATTTGCAATTTAAATTATTCATTTTACTAGTCTTTGGTGCCTAATTTCTATTGTCTCTGATCACAGCTTGAATGGGTATCTCTATCCATAAAAATATTATGCAGTTTTTCTTTTATTGAAAAATTAGATTAAGAGCAAACATGTAAGAGAGCATTGGGAATAGCATGTATTAGTACTTCCAGCAGGGACAGAAAGTTTTTTTGCCAACTAGATTTCTCAGCAAGTGAATTGTCAAAAAATTTGAACACAAATTTGAACAATAGAAATGAGCACATGTGTCATGTTAGTAATTGTTAAAATCATTTTATCAATTGGTTATATCAGTATATTACAATTTTGACTTAAACAATGAAGTCTTGTTAATTTTTTTCTCAAGTTTGATTGCTTGATTGCTTTGATTGACTAAATTGGTGAATGGTGAGATTGATCAGTGTCTTTGTTGCAACTGTTTTTTTGTGTAAAGTATGTATAAACAAAGTGACGTAACCTGTAAGCAATAACAGAAACTATCTAGAGCTGTCTGTCAATAGCCTAGAGACTTGAGTGCATGTTAAGACTGAGTTGAAAATAAACCTCTACAGGTTTGGTGAGGCCATGTTCTTTAAATCAGGCTTTTCTACATTCCAGCTTTCTCACTTTTCACACTGTGTGTACATTTATTGGTATTAACCTGCTTAAAAGTGCAATGTTTGTAGTTTTAACATCAAAATATTGGAGTATAGATGCAATTTAGTATAAACAAAAATATTTAGTTTTAATGTGAACATGTAACTGTTGTTGTAGAAAAAGAAAGAGAGAGTGAGGATTTATTTTCAACTTGAAGTGCTCTTGGAACATTGAAGACAGTTTGTATTGGAAAACACAGCTGCCCAGAGGTGACAACCAGTGTCTCCCTGCGGGATCAAAGCCTTAGCAACATAACATATTCAAAACAGGGCACTGTTAGAGGAACAGATGATTGAAACATGTTTAGATATATGTGGTATGGACTGGATCCTCTGTCACAAAACAAATCAACGTAAAACTACTTGCACCTTATGTAACCGGCCTGAACTTTCTCTTTATTTCAGAGTGTTTGTGTTGCCAGTTTCTTCACTTAAACTACTGACTTCAATGACTCCAGGAACTGTCTGATTCTGGACCTGTCAAGCTTGAATAGGACAGGTCAGCTGACACATTGTTTCATGGATGCCAAACACAATCAACTTCCTTTAGTTCTATGAAACTCTATTGAGAATAGAAAAGAAAGGTCCTGAATTTCTCATAATACAGACAAACTAAAGATCCAAAAAAAGCATGAGTTTTTGTGCTTTATGACCCTTTAGGCCTAGACAGAGAGAGATGAGCTGGGCTGAGGAGGACTGGACAGTGGGGCTCTCTGGACGTGTCCTGCAAAAGGTGAAGGAGCTGCAGGTCCATCAGGACCGACTGTCCAGAGAGAACAAGCAGAAACAGCTGCAGCTGGACAACATCCATACTAGCCTTGAAAAACAGACTGTAAAGGTACAAATCATTAGTTTTATTACAATTGTTACTGCTACCCAGAAAAACTTGGTTGTTGACATTCAGTATGCCATAGAATTCGGATAGGAATAAAGAAGTCAAGAAGTATGATGTGCCTAATTTCTTTCATACATTTGCATCGTCTGACAGGACTAGTTAGCATTGGTTTTTGTGTTCTTAGGATATTTAATTTTCTCATCACTCTTTGTCTTCCTCATACTGCTAAGTATGAGCAGGTGCGTGGGGAACTTCAGTCTGTGCAGAGGGAGCTACAGAGGGTTCAAGATGAGGCCAAGGCAGTAATCAACAGTAGAGAGCGTCTGACCCAGGAGCTTCAAACTAAGCAGGCACAAGTTTGCTCTTTTGAGGGCCAGCTAGATGCAGCTCGCACACTCAACAACAAACTCACCCAGGAAGTCAAAAGGTTAACATCAGTGGATCATGTGTAAACCTTTGCTTCTCTGTCTGTTGCTCTGTATTTATTGTCCTGTCTTTGTTGTCTTTTTTGTGGGGTTTTGCATTCTCATTAAGGACAACAGAGGTTTTTGCCTTGAAAAGGATCTAGTTGCCAATGAAATTTAAGTTAGTAGCTAAATCCAATGTATTTATCAAATGTGAATGCTAAATATTGCATATTTGTTGCCGACACCAATGAAAAAACAAATTTTAAACTATGTGCGACCTCAGAACCAGTTTATCAGTCAGTTGCTAATTGGTGTCAGTTGAATCCAAAACAAAGCTATTATGACAGGTAAGTTACAGGATCAGATTTGAATTCTCAATGGCGTCAGCTGTGTAAATACTGAAATTAGTCCATCTCTAGTGTACAGAATTAGTTTGGCATCTGTTAAACTGAAGCTACTTTGGCCAGAATGACTTAAATAAACACTTAAAATGGTCTTTTGTGTTTTTTAAATGTTTTCTTGGTACTTTTCCTATATGAAGGATTTGTTTGATTTTTAGTTGGCATGAAACTGTAATTAGTCTCGTGGGGATGATCTAGGTCAATAGTACCATACTAAAATGATAAAAGACAAATTCTTTGCTCCATTAAATTAAGCTTGCTTCTTCCTGAGCTCTCAGTGATTGTTTGCCTTCACTGAACCCTTCAACCCTTTTCTTCTGTTTCTCCATCATCATCCTCACTCGTGCAGGCTGGAGGCAGAGCTCGAGAAGCTGCAAAACAGCAGCAGGTTAGCAGATACCACTCTGTTTTCTACACCCTGCTGGAATACGGCCTCGCCCTGGGAACACAATGGTATGGTCCTGCAACTTTATGACTCCTGTCTTTATTCTCTGTGCTGGCTTCTTTCCTATCTTTTCTTTAAACAACAACAATAATAATTCCCTCCAATATTACAAAATTATACTGCACTTTAAGTCAAAATAGCCACATCATTGGATACTTTTTTATCCAAATCGCTTAGCCCTGCTGTATAGCCACTGTGTAGTTTGGAAAATCAAATGGAAATCCACATGGCTTCCAAATAAGCAGAAAAGTTATAAATAAACTCTCTCAGCTCTTGTCCTCTCCAAACCCTTTACTCTCTAGGGACTGTTCTGTTGTCCTTCCTACTTTGCCAGTAAACCAGTCGGGTTCTTCACTGCTGCTGTTTCTGTAAAGCTTTGGTGACTGGTTTAAGGTACTAAGTATAGTCAGTCCATATGCTTTGCTTTTGCCCAGTAGGGAACAAAAAGGAGGAGAGATCAGGGCATAAGGATGAAGGACAGAGCCGGACACCTAACATCCGAGTAAGTACTAGTATGTTTTTATACTGAGCTATGCAAAGACAAGTTTAAGACCAGTGAAGCTAAATAAAAGCAAAGCAAAAGAAAATAAGTTAAGTGCTATAACTGCTTACATGCACTTACATAAAAAGGTTAGTATTGGTTTTGTTATACCAAGCTTTAAAACTACATGTCAACTTTGTGATTAATGCAAATTTTGGGTCATCCACCCCAGTCCGTTAGTTACCACATCAATCATCGGTGTGTTTGGGGAGACATTTATTGCATAATTAATGTATGTCCACATGAGTGATCTTTCTTTGAAATGCAACTGGGCAGACATTTATTACATAATTTATGTCCATGCTTTTCCACATCAAATTACAACCTGATAATAAAAAGGCACAGCTTTAATACTTTTGGTAAATTTAAATAACCCAGCAGGTCAGTTATCTTTGTGTTGTGGTAGATGTGCTCCCTGGTCTTTTAAGTCAGACAGAACATTTTCTCTGAAGTGAGATGGTTATTTTTTCTTTTTAAATTACTCTGACAGATGATTGATGTTTACTCCTCCAGATTTAAAAAAGTCACCTATCACATGTTTCGCAACTCTCATTTGTTGTATGCAGTTCTGTCCAGCAGAATTCAACAGAATGCCAAGACTGAAATCAAAAGGTCAAACTAGGCAGTGATGATCAAAAATGTATTGGGATTCTGTTGCTGCATCATCTGTATCAGCCCTAAATCTTTTCAAGCACAATTTTTAGCAGACTGTATAGCTGTAAATTGAGAATATTTGTGACAAGGCTCTGTATATTCTGTGGCAATATAGGGAGCAAATTTTTAATCAGGAATTTCTAACCAATTTAACGGCAGGGAATCATTCTTACCTAAAATGCATTTAAAGTGAAAGAGCTTGAGCCCCAATGCACTATTGTTGGTAAATTTTGTTTCAAAAAATACTTTGATATCCTTACTCCTTTCTCTGTCTCTTAATCTAATCCTCCTCTCCTCCCTTTAGCAGCGGCTCCAGTTCTCTGAAGTGGCCACAGCCTCATTACCACGACAACAACACAAAAACACGCCCCACCGCCACCCATCCGACCAATCTGAATGTTTCTCTACTCCATTGGCTGCGTTTCCGTGGGAACGGGATGACTTGAGGCCAGCAGCCAGGAGACGATCCCCGCCCTCTCCCCAGAAACCCTGTATTGATGTCGTTAGTCAAGTCCAGTTGGAGCAAGGGGGTTGTGGGAAGGAGGACTACAGGACAGAGACAGACAGTGAGTGGTTACCTTGGTGATATGGCATGACAATGTCTTGTCCATTTTGAAAATATACTCACTCATTGGAAATATAAATCACAAGTTTCATTACTACATGATATTTATCAGTTCTTGTGTGGTCTGACACAGTCACAGAAGAAGCTGACACCTCCTGTGTTTCTTCTTTTAGCCAGGAAAAATGAAACAATACCTACTTTGCATCAACTTTACAGTAACTTTCGTCTGAAATTCGTCTCTGAAGTTTTATAGACAAACTGATGCTAGAATATGGCGTTTTACACTATTATTACCATTCTATTATTATGCATAGCAGTGGTAATACGATATATTATTTTAAATATTTGACATTATTATTATTGTTACCACTGTAATATATATTATTGTATTTAATTAGTCTTAGTTTGCAGCCAGTGTACCTCCTAACGACAACTTACATGTATTGTTCAAAATTTGTCAAGCCCTCCATTGGTCAAAGTCAGTGCATTTAAACACAGAACATGAATTTCAGCCTGGATGCAGCTCAATATTGTTAAAGCAGAACAGATGATATTCCCATAGTGAGAACAACAAGTAAACTTAGCATCTATAGGATTTGTGTGTTGTGGCTATGTTTACAAATCTTAAGAAGTCTGCATAAACACAAGAAAGTGGGGATTCACAGAGATCTGCACAGATCCAATGCATATACTCTCTGATGATGAACTTTATGTCATGCAGAGTCTTGGGTATGCAGGAAGTATAACTTCATCTAAATGTGTAATGAAATAACAGGATTGAGCATGAACCAAAATTAACAGCTGAGTGTTAGGTCTTATTCAGTTTTGTGTCGAATCACGTAGCATGTCGTTTTAAAAAAAATACTCTAATTTTCATTTTTACATGAGGATTAACACACAAATAGTTCCTCAGCAATTTTAATTTTGCCAAAGTAAGTACTTTTTGGTTTAGTTTTTAAGATCTGATAAGACTACCTCAACTGAAGTGAAGTGATGTTATCATTCTCAGTCTCGTACTCTGTATGACCTAACATAACATAACACCTGTTATGTAAGAGGTTGTGGAGGCTGTGTAGAAATCACTGGCTCGTTTAAGGACTCTGCTGTTTGCTCCCAGGCCAGCTATATGATATAAGAGAGTGGCTTTTAGTAGACTTATTAAATGTGACATAACACTCCTCTTTCTTTCTGCTCCTCTGTGTGTGTGTGTGTGTGTTTGTTTAGAGGAGGGAGTGGACAGTTCAATGTGAAAACATAAATGCATCAAGCTGCTGGGACACGGGGGGGAGGGATGATGCAGTGTTTACATTAGATGTCTTTTTTTGTGGGTGTGTTTTTATTTATTTTTTTAAATATGTTCCTCTTCACTATTAACGTTTAAGTCATACTAGGATTTTAATTCAGATGTGCTTAAAGCTGGAGATAAATAGGATAAACATAAAGTAGTCAAATTATCGAAAGCAGTGGCAGGTTCTTTTTAGATTAGTAGGTTAGTCTTTGTTTAGTCAAGTAATATAATAAGTATAAAAACTTCATTCTGTCGCAGTTTTCTACTTAAGCTGGTATCAGAAAAAGTAATTATTGAGCAAATTTGCTTTTTCCAACATCACAGAGGCATTCCCAGTTTGGTCTAAACAAATCCTGCCTAAATGATCCTGTAGTAGAAGTGGGTTTACAGACATAATCTTAATGTTACCAAATAGATTTGTTGTCTTTCAAACTTAGAACCTGTAGTGTGAAAGGAACAGCAGAATTTACTAATAGAATCAGTAATCAGTTAAAACCAGTTAAATGTGTCATTATGTGTGTTGTCTCTCATGATTTTAAAATGAGATTTGTTAAATCCTGAAGTAGTGTGCATCAGGCTGCATCAAGCTGAACACTGCTGTAATTAAGAGGAACAGCGAAAAGATACTGAACAACATATTAGACGGACAGTAAACTGATATAATCCTTAGCTTTGGTAATCAGCAGCCTGACATCCACTGGCAGCAGATGTGGTTGTCAATAAACCAGTCAATACAACTGGCCCCATTTGGCAGGATCCTGTCTGTGTGTTGCTGCTGTGTCCTTGTCTGTTAATAGTTAGTTGCAGGAAGTCAGGGTGTTCTTGCAGATAATGTAGCCATTAATTTTGGTTAAAAACTTCTATTTTTCAGGGGTTTTTTTCTTCCCTGTTGTCTCTTTGTCTGCCTGTCTTTTTTTTGGGAGGTCGTCCAGTTTTGAGTGTATTTGATCTTAAAAAAGATTAAATGTTTACAAACACTTTAATGATTGTTTAAGGCCTTGTACATATGAGATTTTTAAGAGAATATGATTTTTCTGAAAAATAATTTCATTTTTTACTTGGTATGTCTGTCTGGTCCATCATCTAGTTTCTGTATCAGCATTGCGGAGTCAGGTGTCTTCTCTGGAAGAGGAGCTGAATGTGAAGGCTGGGACATTGAAGTCGATACAGAATGAAATGGTGCAAAGAAAGAAGGAGCTTGCTGCCAAGGAGCTTAGCATTCAAAGAGCCCGTGACGAGCTCAGCCTGGCACACACACGCATGGCCCAGGAGAGTGAACGGGTAAAAATACACTCTACCACTCCCTCTACCACTACTGGCAAAACTGGTGGAATTACTACTAATAATCATGCTATCATGAACTTTTAGAAGGTTAGATCAGAAATATAGCTGAGATGTTCTGTTCTGTGTTGTTAAACGATCCTGCTGATATTTTATGAAATCTAACTCTTTGCCATCATTGACTGCAAAGGATTTTCCTCCAAGGATTAAATCAAGCTACATAGTTGCAGTGTTGTAAGTTTGCCTAGTTCCTTTGAGACTCTGACAGAGGAGGGACTATGTGTAAAAAAAAAAAAAAAAAAAAAAACTCTGTAATTTCTAAATTATTTAATGCCATATTTAATTAATTAAAAATGAAATTCCACTTCAGCCACATTGTGAATGCTTGATTTCATATCCATTGGCGTGGTGTAAAAACTTAAAACCAGAAAAATTGTGTCACTGTGATGATTCTTTGTGCTGGGATTGTAATATTTTTAACAGGATATACACTTTATGTTAGTAAAAAAAAAAGGTAACAACCCCCAAGATTGTATTATTGTCCATTTAAAAGAGAATATGCTCTGTGTGTGTGACAGGCATCAGGAGCTGAGCAAAGGCTAAAGCAGCTGCAGGAAGAGCTAAAGTGTCAAAGGCAAAATACAGAGAGCAGCCGATTGCAACACCAACAACGTTCTAAAGAGCTGGAAAAACAGCATCAGAGGGTAAGATAGGAACAACATGATATGAGTAACAAGAAAATGAAAGAGGGAAACAATTTAATTTGTGTTCGGTTTAGCAAAGTAAAGCTAAAGAGAGAGGCTTAGATTTTTGCTGTGTGTTTCCAGGATTTGATGGAGCTTCAAAAGGAGAGACAGTGTCTTGAGAAGCAGCATCAGCAGGAGGCGAATAAGCTTAACCAGGAGCTCCAGCAGGCCAGGACTCTTCACAATGCCCTGCAGGCCCAGACTGACAAGGTAAGTACTCGTGCAAGGTCACAAAATCATACACATGAACAAGGCAAACAAGATTTCTAACATGCATGTTCATGCAAGAACATTTGCGAAGATAAAAGCCTTTAAATCAAATCTGCACCAACAACAGAAATGAGCCAAAATGTCACTCTGTACATTTTGTTTTTATTGTGGTTCCTACACCTCCTTTGTTGGTTCAGATATTTCCTGTTTCTCTTTCCTGCTTTCCCTGTCTCTATCTCTTTTTTCCTGCCTCTCTTGCTTTCTCCCGGGACTTATATTATTTGAACTTTAGGTCAATAAACTTATCCCATTTCTTCTCCCACGCTTGCTTCTTGCCCTTTTTTTCTCTCAGTCTTTGTCTCACTGTCTTGCTCTCTGTTTCTGTCCCTCCCCCCCAACCCTCTCTCCTCCTGCTTGTCCTTCTCTCGGTTTCTCTCCAATGGAAAGATTGAGCAGCGAAGGTAATAACTGTGTGATTACATTTGACAGTGAAGTATGCTTTGTTATGGAAGAATGAAACAACTAATAACTTGTGTGTGAGAAATGCTCAGTTTTGCATAAGAGAGGCATGCAGGCATGGCTGCAGGATGAGGGTGAAAACAGATGGAAGATATCTGTAAAGGTGTGTTGGGAAGTTGCATGAAAAATAGGGCTGTGGTTTTGTTGTCATTGTTTTTTTCTTTTTATTTGTATTTTCTTGCTGTTGGAATGCTGTTGTATTTATTTTAGTCAGCAGCAGCACACACAAAAAATCTCTGCAGTGTTGAATCTGGTGAAAACAAAAGCTTTGATCTCAGTTCCTATACTTTTCGTCAGGGGGGGAAAAAAGTGAAAAAAGTCTGAACAGCGTTTTGCATTGAGCATTTAGTCTACCCTGTGTTCCTTAAGAATGTATTATTAGAGACAAAGAGAGATTAAGATACATTCAACTGTTGATATAAAATGAGAACATTTTGTGCAGAAAGAACATTGGTGTAAATTCTCCCAAGAAAGTGGAAAATTGATCTTCAAGAAGTTTGCTGTCACATCTGCTGATTTAATTTGCAGGAAGAGATAATTTGTGAGCAGTGGCAAGTTGTTGCAGGAACCAGTTAAAAAAATGAAATTGTCCCAACTGCTTCCCCATTATAGAAATAAACTATGCTGAGAACACTACCTAGCTCATGACATCTGGGTTAGACTTGAAAATACCTGTTCTAGCCTCACCCCCCAATTATTAGTTCAAAAAGCATTGTAGAACAAAGCCTGTATTACTGGCAGAAGTTGTCTAATCAGAGACAACTGAAAGAGCCTTGTCTAAAGTTTATGTTTAAAAGGCAGAGTCTAAAGCTGTGAATTGCCAGTGTGAGCTGTACTTGCTGCCTGCTACCCAGTCTCATGTGATGTTTGTTGGATTTGCAAATATCGTGTGATTACTACAATTTGGTGGGTAATGTTTGACAATACTGCATGGTGCTTTATTTAATCATTTCCATGTATATCATGACGTAAGATATTATGCAGAATTGATGAAGAGTATGAAAAATTAGGGCTGGTAGGAAGCCTATCAGTTTGTAAAGTTTTCATTGCCTTCCCCATCGGGATGGATAATACTTTAGACACAGCTTACTCTTGATCACTATTTGCTCTCCTGTGTTCTATTTTCCTCATTGGTCCTGAATCCACATCAACAACTGTTTCATTCTTTTTTGTTGTTTATACCTCTTATCTTAACATTTTTCTTATGTCTTTTCCCTCCAGTTTTTTTATTTCTTTGTTTTCTGGTTTTTAGCAGCTACTAAGTCTATTTATTTTCTTGTTAGTTGTCTCTGCAGAAGCAGGTGTTGGACAAAGAATTACATACTCTGAAAGAGAAACTCAAGTGGACCGAGGGACAGCTACAGGAGAGCCAGAAGAAAGAGGCACAGTCACAAGCCAAACTGACGGTAACACACACACACACACACACACACACACACACACACACACACACACACCACACACACACACACACACACACACACACACACACAAACAGGCTAGTGAGTCACAGTGCGACTGTGTCAATTATTCATTAGCTGAAGAGTATTATGACCTCTTTAAATTTTTAATCACTTAAATGTGCCATATGTTAGTCTAAAATTATGTATTAATATAAAGTAATTATTTTTCTTATTTAATTAACAACTTAATAATTTGATTGCTTGCTTGAATTAATTCAATTGATTCATTTGCCCTGGATCATTAGTATGTGTCAATGAATATGTAGCAGTTAAAGTTAAATGATAAGTTATCTGATATTAATTTCTCAAACTGCCTCCACTGCCACCAACTTTGGCAAGAAAAACCTTCATATTAAACTGTTCTTGAGAAATACCTGTAAATCCTGAATATGGATACTAAGCTTGCACCCAAAAATACAAGTGACCTTTTCTATTTGGACACTTGGACACACACACACACAAACACACACACAAAAAACTGATTAAAGCTCAAAACAGCCACACTGTAGAGGATGTTTAACATTCTAGCTTTTGTTTTGTGTCAGTTTTTACTTGTAAGTCAACTTGCAATATTAACACTCTTTCCACTTTTACCTGTGGCTTGTTTGCCCCTGTTTTTGTTATTTCTGTGACTTTGTTTCAAACCGATCCAGAGAAATTAAAGATATCTTTACATGGATGTACAACTAAAAGACATTTTAGTGAGGCTAATGCAGAGGTTTAATGCCAGCAGACAAAGAAACTTCATAAATAAGAATATTGTTTTGGACAATAAATGTTCATCTAAGAACTGATTATTTCAACCAGTCAGAGCACTTTGTTAAAATATCCAAATAACCTTAGTCCTTCTGGTGGATTAGTCTGATTTGATTAAATGAAATCCACCTCATTTGTAGTTTTTAACCTTGTATTAGGAAGCGATGCGTGAGGCAGAGGGTATGGCTGTGTCTCTGGAACAGAGCAGGAAGAAAGAGCGAACTCTGGAGGAGGAGGGGAGGAGACTGGCAGAGGAGCGAGCTGATGCCCTTTGTCTCCTTAAAGAACTGCAGGGTAAGGAGTGATTTATCACCCATGGAAACATTTTGAACCAGTATATTTGTAGAGGAACTTTCTTCTTTCTTTCCTCTGTCACAGGAAGGTCAAAGGTCAAAAGTTGGTTTGGATTTAGAAACTTGCCTGAAGCAGCAAGGCAAATACTTACTGACACAGGGGCACAAACCAGTATACTAAATTGAACTCCATATAATTACACTGCCCTGTTGAATACTTTAGAACTTGGAAAGCAAAAATTATGGACCATACTTGACAGTATTTACCATATTAGTTTCCTCTCATCTCATTGCTGCCCCCTGCTGCTCAGTGATATGCCTTTTTTTTCAAACCATAATACATTCAATTCCTAGAGTAATGCTTATGTTCATTAAAAAAAAGAGATAGTCTGTCTCTTTACTGCTTTTCCTCCTGCCTAATATTTCTTTATGCTTGTGTGGCCTTAAATAACATTATATTTTCTTCTACTGTTTGTGTCTCCTTACTTTTAACTTCCAGAGCAAAAAGCTGCCTCAGTACCCCTGGCACAACCTGTCCAGTTTCCTGTTGGACAGGGTTTCTCTGCTCAACCTTTACACTCTGTTCATTCTCGACCATCAGCTCACATTAAGAGGGCAACTACTGACATCCTGGCCGAGCAGAAGAGGGAGGAGGAAATGAATAAGAAAAGGGCAGAGACAACCACATCTTACCCCTCTGACAGAGAGCCTGGAGAAGGCATTGACTCTGAACACATCACTGTCTCCCCAGACTCTGAGAGTATATCAAGAGAAGGACATAGAGGAAAAAGATATAAAGAGATTGGAAGCGACAGCTCTAGGGCAAACAAACACTCCAAACTTGATCATGTACTCTCTAGTTCTCACTCTGCTGTTGATTCGCCCACCAACAACTCCTCTATTGATGATGATCATTGCGATTTGATGGTCTCACCTGAAAAAACACCCTCTCCTAAGTGGGAGCAGTCCAAGGCTTCTGAAGACCTTGTGAAGGAAAATGCCACCCTGCGTTCAGAGTTACATGATGTACGTGAGGAACTGCAGAAACGACTTGAGGATCTGGAGGCCCAAAGACGGGCAGAAACAGAAGCAAGGACCCGCCTCAAACAGCTCAGCCGCAAACATGCCAGCCAGTCTGTGGAGAAAGAAGAACAGGATAAGGAATGGAGGGCACAGCTGGAGAGCGAGAGGGCAGAGACAGAGAGGCTGAGGAAGGCCATGACAGTTTTGGAGACAGAGGTGAATAGAAGAAGGGAAGAAAAAGAAATGAATGAGAGGGAGGAGCAGGAGAAGGAGAAAAGCAAGGCATTAGAAGATCGGGAGAGTGAAATGATAGAGCTTAATATCCAGCTTAAGAAACAACTTGTGGAGACAAAGGCCCAGCTTGCTTTAGAACGAGAAGAGAGACAGAGAGAGGAAGAGGAGAGGAACAAAATAACCAATTCAGACATAGATTTAAAGAAGGAGCTGAGCATGGAACTGGAAGAACTTAAAGCTGAATTGGAAGGACTAAAGCGCAGCAGAAAAGACCCAGAGGAGGAGAACATCTCAGTTGCCAACAGCCCGCTGACATACCTGACACTCCGTGAAGATGAGCTCAATTCCAACAAGCTCCTCCCTTCTCCAGAGGAGCACCTCCTCTTCTGCCAGTCCACCAACCAGCAAAACATTATTGTTTCTCAGGCAACAGTGGATCTCATTGAGAAAGTGCAAACAGTGGCATATTCTGAACAATCATCTCAAGAGGTCTCTGTCAAGGAAGACATCAGGCAAAACTATCTAGTGGGTTCTTCCCTCTCAGACCACAGAGAGATGGTTGCTGAGGCCCAGAAGAATGAGCCTGCCTCCTCAGATTATACAAAAGAGGTTTTGCACCTGAAGGAGTTGAATGCAAAAGAAACAGAACGTGCTAAGCAATACCAGGTTAAGCTGGAGGCCCTTCAGAACCAGGTAAAAACTGGTGGTCATATACAGAAAAATACATTAATATCCAGCCTCTGTTAATCAACTTAACACTTAAAATGTATTTAAAAATATTATTTTTATGTAATAAATAATAACATTGATTTTAAGTGGCCAACTCACAAAAAGGTTATTAAATTAATAATTAGGGTGACTGGCCAAATGTAAAATCACATTAATAATCCGAGAAAGCATTATGAAAGTCAGAAACTAGAGGACCAGGCCAAATTACATATTGCTTAAGAAGCTAACAGCTGGTGGAATAACAGACCCCATATCTGTTATTGCCATCTCTAAGTAAACAAACAAAAGCCTGATGGAAGCAATTAAACCTACTGGGAGTCTAGAAGGATGACATGAGCTTTCTGCATATCCTTGACTATTAAGTTTTAAAGTTTGTTTAAATATACAGCATGAATTCACAATTTTTCTTAGTTGGCTTTTGTTTGTGTCATTGTTTTTTTAGATTGAGACCACCAAATTAAAAGTTTAAAGAAACTTAAAAACAAAAGGTTTAAGTTTCAGAAATGTCTCTGTAAAGGAATCCTACTTGTATTCAATAGAGACTCTACAACACAAATTTAAGCTTTCTTTTTAATTCTTTATAATGTGCTTTGTGCTGTGAAGCTGATCTTACAACACAGTAAAGCTTCCTCTTTCTTCGTTTATTTTCTTCTCAGGTGACACGTCAGACCCAACAGCTAACCATGGCCTTTGAGAAGCAGAGTCAGCACATTTCTGGCCTTCTAGCCGAGCTGCAAGAGAAGGAGAGTGTCCTCCTCAGCCAAGAAGAGGAACTGCAACGGCACAAGCAAGAGCTGGATGCACTCAAGGCCAAAAAAGAAGGAGAGGAGATGAAAATTAAAGAGGTAGAGGATGGAGAAGAAAAAGAAGAGGCACGAGATGAGAAGTCAGTGAGGATCTCAGGCCTTAAGCCAAACCAGGAAAATGAGAGTGTTGTCACCTCCCTCACTACAAACTCATCAACAGACAGCGACCCTAAGTTCGAAAAAGATCAACCAGAGAATGTGATATTTGAATCAGAAAGGCCAACACCAATTAGCAATAATGAAGCACTTAGTTTTGGGGAACAGCATTCAGTCTCTATAGACTCAGACAAGATTCACAGTAACCCTGACTCTGTGATAGGAGAAACTGAGTGCAGTCAAAATGGACAAACAGCAGACCTGGTTGCAGAACTGCTCTCTCTTCAACACACTGATGGTGAAAACCAGGAATACCTAGCAAAGCAAAGCCAAAACACAGGAAGTGCTGTTCTTCCCTGCTTGTCGGAAGAGAGGTCTCCTGGTGCGCTAAATGACATCACCACTATGGCACAACAATCACTACCACAGACTTCAAATAGCAGTCAAGATGAAGAGGGAGATTCAATAAAGAAGAACAAGAGGACTCTGAGGACTGAAGAGGAACTGGAGGCAGTGTGTCAACTTCAGGTCAAGCACTTGCAGCAGCAGGTAGTGATTGTACACTACATTTTCTTATTACAAGAAATGTGACAAGATCCATTGAAAAGGAGTAACAAGAACAGGTTTAGTTAGTTCATTTAGTCAGAAAAATTAAATATATAATCTTACTTGGAAAACTGAATTTACATTCTTTTTCAACTTAATAAATGGACAGCTTTACATCAGTGATAGTTATCCAACTTACTGTGTAAGGACTGACTTACTTATAGAGATAATGTCGTTGGATTTTTCATTGTAGTTTTTATTTTTGGGACTATTTGGTAAGAGTTTATTGATCCCCATGGGACAATTATTCTTGTTCCAGAATAGTAGCTTCAGGGGATTTATATGGAAATAAAGGAAATTTGTTGACAAAAGATAAGTAATATATGTAATATATAATACAATATAAATACACACACAAAGGTAATAATATAAAGAACATGTTTTCAGTGATGATTAAGAAATGCTTACCAAATAAAAATTTAAAACTAAGTTAACAAAGCTATGACAAAATCTATTAAACAATTAAAGCAAGAAAAATTGTTTGAGAGAAGGATTGTATTTTTTTCAGTCTGCCCTGTTCTTCTCTTTTTGTCCAGGTGGTGGAGCTGCACATGAGGGTAAAGGCTCTCTCTGAGGAGACGAAGCAGCAGGCTGAGGAGCTTGCTATTTGGAGACTGGCCTCCAAACCAGCCCCAACATTTGACCATTTACCTCCTAATGCTGACAACCAATCTGAGACCCAGGATCCATGCCAGGCTCTGACAACCATGGCCCAGGTTCAGGCACCTTATCTGGGAGTTGAGAAGGGCCCTGTTAATGTGACAATCGTGAGAGAAGATGAGTTAATCCTTTCCTGCTCCTCCAGCAAAATGCAGGGCACCATGTTGTTTTCTAGGTAACACACTCTTACTTTGGAATCAATGATAAATATGCTTGTTTTGATATTGTGTTATTTCCTTTTTGTTTGCTTTGGATTAACTTCTTAAAATCTGTTTCTACCACAAGACTCCAAAATCAAAACAGCCAGGAGCTAAATCATTTCCACGTACTTGAAAAGACTGCAGCACTAAAGAGAAACACTCAAGACACTGCCAAGATTGACAAGGTAATTGTTAAATATTTATTTATGTGACTAGTCAGCAGTCAGTCAGTGTATAATATCATTTCTCTCATACTTACCAGATCACAATATGGTTTTAGGCTCTTGTTTTGAGATTATTTTTTTTTAATACTTGTGTCGAAAATAAATTAGGGATCCTGACTTTTTTCTCCAGTAACAATGCTGGTTCTTCCTGTTTAATATTTCATGGGCACAAGCACAAAATTGGGCGCACCCCTTGAATCAACATGCAGTAAAAGTCTTTTATATATATTTTTAATCTTAATTGTGACTGATAAATGCTACAGTTATAAAAAGAAATCTTACTAAAATGATAATTTGCCGTCTTTGAGGTCATTTAGAGAAAGTTTTTATGTGTCCCAATGAATTAAAGTAACAACAGTTGGGGTCAAACAGACCATGACTCTGACAGGAGGGAGCTCATAAGGTAAGTGCTGTCACTGCCACTGTACAGGGACCAGTAACTGTAGTTCTCCATTTTAAAAAAGGACTGGCAAACAGAGCTTCCTAATATTCCAATATTGAGGTTTGGTGGAGTACTTATTTAATAATATTAAATTACAAGAGGGATACAGAGAGAGAGAGAGTGCTGAGAGACAGTGTGTGACAATGTGAACAGAAATGCAAATACTATAAAAAAATCTATTCTGTCTTTATCTAAAAGTTCTCTCCTGTATTGGTTAGGTGAATGAGTTAGACTGCAGACTAGATCCTCTCCCAGCAGAATGACTGGGAGCTGACTCATATAAATGGGTACAGTTAATGCAGCCATCCTTGTCTGCATTCAGGCACTGTCTCACTCTCCCTCCCTCTACTTGTGGTGGTTTGGATCTTGTAGTACATGCGTTGTGCATATGTATACAACTGCATATAGATTTAGGAAGTGGATCAGATCATTTTTTTACTGAATAGTTTTTAATTGCTGTGGTGGCTGGCAATAGTAAATGGTACCAAAGAAAAAAACTGATCCCAATGTGTCACAAGATGTATAATAACAGATAAGAAACAGGGGACATATTTGTAAGCCACACTGGTGCTCGTCATAAAATTACAGCACACTGTCTCCTAAAATGGTCACCGTCCAAAAATGGTCCCTGTAAATGCACTCATTTAGAAGGAATAAAGACGTTTGTTTTTTTTTTACTGACTGTTTTTTACAAGTCTATAATATCTCAATGACTGAATTTTGTAGTTGTTTACACAAAGCTCCTTTTTTCCAGGAAGTTGTTATTTTCCCTTTGATAAGTACAACATATCTTCAAAAAATATTTTGGGAATCATTAGAAATTTTCAGAACTGTGATACTGCTTTTACTTTTATATTGAAACTGAAAACACCTGACTAGCCCCATTACTTGTCTTAACTAGAAAATATAGAAAAAAATTCTTTTATTCCTATTTTTGACTCAAAGTTGCTGAGGACACATCTTCGTTCATGTGTAAGTCAAGGCTTTTAATTTTGTTTTTCTTTTGACTCAGGACCCTGATAAAGAAAACCAGGAGATAAACCTCCTACATTTGTCAAGTAGCTCTCAAACACAACAAAAAGAGAAGAGTGACTCTGAAGTTGGCCAGTTGTCATCTGAGAAAATGGGTTTACAACATGCCACCAAAGTTTTCCACAATGTCTCAGGACCAAAACAGACCCATACAGTCGAGTGTCACATGGGAGATGTTGTTACCAAATCAGATGCTTCCAGAGTAGCCAAAGAAGTTAACACAACCGATGGATCCTCAGATAGAGATGTCTTGACAAAAACAAAAACAAAAAGTGTCAGCAGTCAAACAGAGGAGAGTTTGCATCCTGGCAGTGCTCCATCTCCACCAGAACTCCACTGTGCATACACACAAACTGAGGAGGAGGAGGAGGAAGAAGATGAGGAAGAGTTGGTGAAATCCCCTTCTGACTCTCCTGTTCCCCTATCTGAGGGGGCAGAGTTAGGAGACAAGATACTATTTTCAGGTTCCTTCCCCATCCCAGCTGACCCAGCCCGTTTGGCTGAAAGAATCCGCCGTAACAGGACTCAGCTGTCAGCCGCCTTTGATGACACAGAGTATGAACCCTATGGATTGCCAGAAGTCGTCATGAAAGGTAACGTTACTAGCTGTAAGTTTGTGGGATAAAAACAAAGAAAATTGACTGGGTTTTCTTTTTTCTCGTGAAAACCTTTGTGAATGCATTATTGTTCCACATTTTCTTTGAAAAAAGTATCCTGCAAACAATGTAGATCTTCTGTTGACAGCTGTAAACAAGTTATGTATCTTTTTTTGTGTTTTTTTTCAGTCCTAAAAGATTTAGATGCAAGGTTTAATCCAGCTTTCACTGTTACTTGAAACCATAGGAAAATATTTTTAATTTTCCAAGTCTTGTTTTAATATTGGATCCACATATGTTATGTTTTATATAATCTTAATGTGTTGCTGACAGCATTCAAGTGAATTTCCTAAAAAACATTTTTAACTTAAGATCAGTTTCAGTGATTGCAAAGTAGATTTCCATATTTCTAAAAACAAAAAATAGCAGAATATGCAATATGATTTTTTTTCAAAGTTGCCATTTAAACTATGTAATCAAATTAAAACCTTGAAAAGGGTGGAAAGATTGCATCTTTTGTTCCCTAATACTTTCATTAACTCCTCTGTCTCCCCTCTTCCTGGCCTTCAGGTTTTGCAGACATTCCCACTGGTCCTTCATGCCCCTATATTGTAAGAAGAGGTTTGTTAGGGACATCTGTAGTACCTGTCCCTCAGAAAAACCAGGGGCAGGAGGAAGAGACGGACTAAAGCACAGCTACAGGTAATCTCCAGGGACTACCCCTGAATACTAAGAAAGCTATTGGCATTTTAAGTTTTAAAAACCAAGAAATTCAAAAAGAATACTGAATATTGATAACTAAGCTTTGTCTTTACAAACAAATCTCTGTGAATCTTGCATTTACATGTTTTTACTTATTTGTTGTCTCCAGATGTAGTGGAAATAATTGATCATTGTTGCTTGACAACTATCATCAATGATGGACAGCAGCAGCTATACAGGGATACTCCAGTCACTACCAACCTGAAGCACTTCAAACCAGCACAGAAACAGTATAAAATTCACTCAAGAACTCATGTACTACATATATGCAGGTAACTGGGCCTGCACCAAGAGAATAAACACCTCCACCATGGATCTTAAAATTTAATGATCGCAAGTTTATCCTGTAATTGCTGTGCAAAGACTTTGCTAATGCTAGTATTTAACACCTGCTTGTATATTTAGGAACAGAAGCAGTAATTCAGTGATGTTTGTTGAAGTTAACAACCACTTTTCCAAAGGGACTGTTTAGTTTTTAGTAACTCAGAGTTAACTTATGGGTCTAGCCTGTTTGAGTGAAACAGTGCCTAGTTGATGCTTTTCTAAACAAGTGCTTATCAAGACAAGTCTGACTTGTTTTCCAAAAGGGTGACGCCAAAAGAGGCCTGTTATGAAAATGTGACTCTTTTTTTTTCTTCTTTTTAACTCTTGATGTGGCTTATTTATGGACACTTGAATGTGTTTTAGTAGAGGGCAGGAGTTTACAAAAAATTGTGTGTAAGCATTGTAAGCTTGTGTGTGTGTGTGTGTGTGTGTGTGTGTGTGTGTGTGTGTGTGTGTGTGTGTGTGTGTGTGTGTGTG
>JAQNCA010000032.1:14944732-14955033 GCA_029783725.1 Acanthurus tractus | reverse complement strand
ACAGATCACTGTTTGTATGTTCAATGTCAGTTTTTGTTTAAATTTTGGGAGCTACTGACAACGTTTGGATGATAGAGTCTTGAGAAAAAGTTCCAATACTGCAGTTCCTGTAATGGCCACTTGAGGCAGCCTCCAACAGTATGACAATAATAGTAAATAATAACAATAAAAATCTGCATAAAGCCCATCATTAAAATGATCAACTTTGCAGCAGAAAAAAAATTATTTACAGCCTGACACACAAAAACTACTTTGGACTCTATAGCTAATTTGGTTCGTGCCAACCATGTGGTGGCTCAATTTTTATTTTTATGTTTTTTTTTTTACTATTTTAACTGCCTCATTTAGATTTAAGACTGACAGCTTTGAATGACAACAGCCTTTTGCTGTCTGCTATCATTAAATAGTCATAAAAACAATGCATTTTCTCTTTTTCTCTGTTCCTCTTCCCAATGCTTCATCCTCTTGTCTTAAGTGGTCACTTCTGACTCCAAAAAACAAGTTGGCTACAGCCATAATGCCAAACTTAAAGGCTTCATTTCGGTCCTACACAGACCAGTGGGTGACATCATGGTGGCTCCGTCCACTAGATAAAATTCAGTCAGTGATTGAGATTTACTATCCAGCTCTGGTCATATGTCATCTCACAGAAATAGATGACGTTGACCAACTCACCATGTTATAGTGGTTGTTGGCGCTCCAGAGGTAAGGACAGTTGCCTGCACAGAAGTTGGCTTTGTAGCCTTTGGGCTCGTGGATCCATTTCCAGTTGAGGTCACGTCTGAAGTCGATGTAGAGCGAACGCAGACAGCAGCCCTGGTCTGATCCACTGAGACACAACACACACACAGAAATATTTCAACTCCCATCCCGCTTCTCAAAGTCTGAGGCAAAGGCCCCGAGTTGGGTCATGGGAAAATGACAATGGGTCACCAGTGAAGAACCAGCCATCACAAGGTAATGAGTATTCAAGGCTGCCAGAGTTTTCCCCTGCAGCGTGAGGTAGTCTAAATAAAACACTGCACGCCTGTTGGCCTGCAGTCTAAACACAGAGTCAGTGTTGTTAGTTTTGCCACACAATAGTTTGCAAAGTGAGTTTAGGGTAAGGAGGGAAAAAGTGAAATCCAGCGCCGACCACAACTCGATTTGAGAAATTATAAAACTACAAATCCTGGAAGAAAGTCAGCGCTGTCACTCAGTCACACATAACCACACACACACACATGTGGCTGCTTAGCGGCTTACCGGGAGCAGGTTGTGGCGTCTGTGGCGGCTGCCCTCTTCTTGCGGTTCTTCTTGGCTGGATTGTCCACTCTGTCGCTGGGCAGCACGGTGAGGATGAGGTGCGGCGTCTTGGTGCTGAAATCCGCCTGGCCTTTAACCTGACCGGGTTTTCTTAGCTGACGAATCCTCTCGTCATCCACACCTACACAGAGAGGTGTAACAGTTATTACAGCGAGTCTCAAGCTGGGAGTCTGGACCTTCAAGGGGTTGCAGAGCAAAACTCACTCTGTTACATAAATGATTTATTTATTCAGACACTTCTCTAATTTTTGCTTATTTTGTGAAATACTGAATAGTTTTTCCTGTTCAGGTTGTTAAAAACAATCCAAATTAAAACAACCAAAGACCAGAAATAGTATTTTTTAGTTGAACTGCTCACTGCTCAAGATGTATAATATCTGTGACGAGTGTTTGTGAGTAAAAAGTGCTTTGTTTTAAAGAGTCTGAAGTTAAAGATTAGTAACTTCTGAATTAAAACCATCAGAAAACTGTCAGTTTATTTATGGTAATAACTTCAAACTCACAGATTCTGTGCCTCTAAAAACTTTGGTTTTTACTCTAAAGTGTTGGTCTGAAAAGGCAGTCGCACAAATTTTGAAGCTCCACAGTTTTTGATTGTTGCTGGATAAATATTCATATCCGATTTCAAGTTTTTTCAGAGTTTTTATGGCCTAAAGAGGTACATGAGCTCAAAACAAGCCCCTGCTTGTTTTACATCAGTATCAAAACTTGACATTTTTTCCAAGATGTAAAAAAAAAAAACTTGGCTCAGATGAGTGTAAATCCTGAGGAAAGTGCTGTAATTTAGTCCCTAAATGAAGCAATCCAGACGGTCTGACATTCAATAGGTTCACAGTGTGTGGAAGAACAGTGTCTCCATTATTCCTGTAGGATAGTGTGTAAGCGATTCATGAATCATTTTGAAGGGGCCTCACAGAAGAGTCTCCACTTTATGTTCCCATTTTGTGACCCTTAAGAGTTTTGCTGTGCTGATAAATCTGCTGCAAGTGCTTTTAATGCCCTAACAAAGACATTTACAGCCAACCCATTCGATTTTTCATCTCTCTCACCACAGGGATAAAACTGAGGTTAGCTTTACTTTCTTTTAGTTTTTCAACTCTTTGGTACACTGGCTGTAATATTTGTTTATTTCTTTATTTTTATGTGTGTGTGTTTATTTATGCATTATGGTCAACTCAACACCTAATTTTCACATGTAGCCTCGGTTTAGCTAACTTTGCACTGAGGTCCTAAAACAACCAACATCTACAGAAACCTGCTGCAGCCTTCCAGGACCTTCCAGGACCTTCCACAGGCTGAATCTGACATCTTAATCTCTCCCTGAACACATCCATCCCTGACAGGAAACAACATGTCTGGAACATCATGCTGGGCTTGTTCCTGTAAAAGTTGGTAAAAGTTCCCTAAGGGCAAATTATAAATACAGTTTAAGTTTTGATTACAGTTTAGTGTCACGAGAAGTTAATCAGAGCCTCAGAGCAGCTTTAATCATCCACTCTGCACAAACACCCACAGTACCAAGACCTGGTTAACATGACACGCAATGGAAACAAGAAGAGCTGCATCAAACCTGCAAATAGAGCCTCCAGCTCTTCACTCTTGTTGGGAACAATGTTGTTGGTGGATGGGACGAAGGTGCAGCAGGGACAGTGGACCCCCAACTTCAGGCCAAGATTATTCTCTGATCGGTAAAAGAGGAGAAAACACACACTGAGTTCAGATGTTGAAGGTGACGGTGAAGCTCACAAACACAGTAACTGCTCTCTGGTGCTGAGGCTGACCTGGATCTGACACCCAGTCCTTAATGGTTTCAGTGACTTCCACAGAGATCCAGGCCCCCTTCGCCTTCGGCTGAACTGTGCGGGAGTCAATATAGCGTTGTGTGGAGGTGCTCTCCTCGTCTGGCCTCAGCAGCTAACACAACAAACACACGGAGAGACAAGGCAATGATGGAGCTGACAAACAGATACATGGCCTCCTGTCAGGATGAAGAGCAAATATCATAGTTTCCATTTTGGTTAAGTTCACCCTTCTTTATTTTCTCGTAAAACATGATGAGCAATTATCATGTTCAGGCTTGTAAATTACGTTGCACGGCCCTCCTGGGGCTAGCATTTTTCTCTCAGAGGTGTAAATGGTCTACCTCAAGCCAAGTCGTAAATATACCTAATTGGTGAGGATTTATTGTCATAATAGTTTTGTTGGCCTGATGCTCAAAACCGTGACAGCAACAAATTTTAATGCTGTTCACTGTCACACCTCACATTTAAAGCTTTCTAGAGAGAAGAGACAAGTAAACAAATAAATTAAAGGGAACAAATGGGGCTGAAGTGACTTTAACGAGGCTGTCATGAAGTGTCTTAAGGAAAAATTTGTTTATTTGGATGCAAGAGTTGAAAAGACAAAGCAGATTTATCTCTCATTGTAACTGCTATGCTATGGTGCGATGGTCGTGGTGCATTCAGGTTCGATCCCTCCATGTCAAACCTTTGTTTACCTGATAGATCTCCACTCTCTGCTCTGAGGCCCGGGCCAGCGGGTTGGGAGCTCTAAAGATCCTGAACTCAGCCTTGACCAGCGTGCTGTTGGTCAGGTCCACTCCACTGACATCAAAGTGGACGACTCTGTAGTGGGGATTGGGGGCTGCTGGCTGCACCACATCTGGATCGGGAAACAGAACGTAAAGGATGACTGATGATCCAAAAACATCTCATGCCTTCTCCAGCGTTGTTGTATTTTTACTGTCGGTTAAAACGGTGCAGTGATGCATTGTCTCGGACATAATTACTGCTGATGAGCGTCTCGAAGCTAAATTACAGGTTTGGGTATAGTGAGTAAAATCTGTCTGGTCTTATGTTTAATATATGAGTAATTGTTGTGTTCATGCTGTTTGAAACATCAGCTCCCAAATAGACATTCATGTAATTATGCACCTTGTAGTATGCAGTGGCATTAATCTTAAAATCTCCTAAATAAAGTCCATCATCATCGACCTTTGTTTTCTGTGCGTGACAGCTGCTGGCTGGCGACCACAGCTGGCAGTTTATCACCACAGAGCTGCGCTGAAGGCATCAGGGAACTGAGTGCCTTGAACAAAGGTTCATATGAAGGAGCTGTTGAGGAGGAGGAGGAGGATAGTTTTTGATAAGCTGACTTTCCCCACCCTTTTAAAATTTTTCTAAAATCCATTCTTTTGGTGGCTGGAGATGAGCAGCAGTATCTCCTTGCAAGGTACCTGGTTTAAACAGCTGATGACACGCAGTATTTCTGTTGATATAGTATTTCTATAAATACCATAATCAAGGTAAATTTTAAGCTAGTGGTACTTTAGTATACAGTTTCCATTTTGTGACACTTTAAACCTGGATTTTTCTCCTTTTCAGATGGAAATATTGTACTTTTTCAGTCAATTTACTGAAAGTGACAGCTGGAGGTAGCAGTTACCTTGCAATAACATTTACACAGAACTTAAATCAACCCAGCCATAGCCTAAATAAAGTAGTCAGAGTTACATCCACCTGGACCAGATTATAGTGGTTTTTGCAAACGCTAAATTTAACCATCAAGGATCATTTTGCAGCAGCAGTTCGGTTGTTAATACGCTTATGTTGCTTCTTAAATAACATTTTGAATGCAGGATTTTTTTCACTGATACTTTGCATTCTAGTGTCTTTTTTAAAAAAATGAGTCACAGGTTAAAAACGTGGTTTGGACTTTGTAAATTGGACCACACACTGAGAACAAACGCTATATTTAATACACGGACTCACTCGTGTCGGTGCGGGGGGGCAGCATGTCGATCCTCTGCACCTCCTTGGCATAATAGTCCTCCTCGCTGCTTTCGCGCTCGCACGTGGACTCGGCCAGACGCGCGCGCTCCTTCAGCAGCTCCCGCGTGCTGTTGTAGAGCAGCATGACCTCCGGAGGCACCGAGCCAGCCGGCGGCTCGTCGTCATCGTCGGGCGGGCTGCGGATGCGGAGCTTACTGAGGATCTGTCCGCGGACCGCCTCGATGCGCCGGGACTTCTGCTTGTCCAGGTTGATGGACTGGCACGTGTTGATCCCCTCCACGAGCAACACACCGGAGAACCGGAGCAGCAGCAGCAGCAGCGCGAGGCGGGGGAGCCACATTGTACGGTGAGGTGACGGAGGGACAGAGATTAATCCCTGAACGGCCGTGGAGGAAATCAGCTAAAACAACTTCTGTTGAGTCTTAAAAGTCTAAATTACGCGTGATTTAGAATTTATCACCGAGGGTCAAATAAAGGTCTTAAAATCTACTTTGGTTAAATAAAAATTAAAATCCAATATCCAGTTCGAAAAAGCTTTTTTTTAAAGTCAGAACCACGTTACGTGATAAAGAAAAACAACATTTGCTGACTTTACATTCATTCTGCTTAGATAATTTTAAAGCACAGTTCAGTCAGGCGCCTGCACATTTTAACACCAGCCACATTTAGACGCATTGTCTCATATTCTTCAGAAGCTAAATATAAGTTAATAAATCTCTTTAAAACGGAAAAAACAGTACTAGAAAAACAGTTTCTACACGTCAAATGATCATCACTCTCCAGCCAAACTCCACTGTAAAAGCCTCAGATTTAGTGGTTGGAAATTTGGCCGACGCTTGAATTCCAATCCGGTGCGCTCAAAGGCTCCGGTGTTGTCTCGTGCCGGTGCGTGCGCTAACCCTAACCCCCCTTTTCCGCGTGCAAAAGGTAAATGTATTCAGTCACACTAACAGCAAACGAGTTGTTGGAGTTTTATCCGTCTCCGTTGTCCGTCGTCCATCCTCGGATAATTCAACTGCGTTCAGGAGAAAAGAGTCCTCACAGGAGCTCAGCCCATGTCGCAAATCCTCCAAACAAAAAACCTGAGCTGCTCTCTTCATCTGTAGCAGCAGGGCTTCCGTGCTTTCACCTCCCAAACACCCATCTGTGGAGCAAAAAATTGGCCCATACCCGCTTCCAGAAAATCTAGCTACAGCTTTTTAAAAAAAAAAATCACCCAATGAGATCCTCCCATTCGCTGATATAGGTAAACAGAGAGCAGCCTGCGCTGAAAAGTAGGAAAAACTGTTGATTTATGTTGGAAAAACCATGGTGGGCCCGTGAATCCCCCTCATACAAACATCAAAACACGGAAAAAGTCAGACGACATTAAAAGACATGACGCAGAAAAAAAAAATATATGAAAGAAGTCCTTGTGCTGTGAATTAAAAAAAAAAAAACTGAGGAAACTCTACAGTAAATTACAGATCCGCGGTCTAAATGAGCTCGAGCCTGATGACTGCTGGGCCGAGAGCTCTGCTGAAAACACTGAGACCTGCTGCATGATGTGCCTCCATTATTGTGCAGATCCTCTGTGAGAAACGCACAGAGCCCCAGACAGAAAGGGGTGGAGGGAGGGAGGGAGGGACTGGATGTGAGAGAGAGGTGGTGGTGGAGGGGCGGGATGCCACCAAAGTGAAGGGAGTGTGTGATTATGTAGGCATGAGCCATCTTCCTCTCACCAGGGCAGGCACACACACAAAAACACACACATTTTGCAATATCTTTTCTCCACAAAAATGCTTGCAGCAGCCTCTCTCTGCAGGTAAACATCCTCTGAAGGTAGAGCTGCCTTAAAGAAATAGTTCCACATTTTTGGGGGACACATGCGTAATTAATTTCCAACATTGATTAGGTTGATCATTTAATATATCATTCAGTTGTCATGTTTGTACTATTAGAATGAAGCCCATCTCATAGCGTGCAGCTGGCTTAGCTTAGCATTAACACTGGGAACAGTGGGAAGCAGCAAGCTCAGTCCAAAGTAAACAAAATCTGCCTACCTGCATCTTTAAAGCTCACTCACCTTGTTTGTTTGATCCGTACAAGGATTCACTGTAAACAAAATAATTTGCAGTTTAAGGGCAGTTACATGCCAGACTATCTTGGCCAGCACTCGGCTGAGACTCCAGGAAGTTTCTGTTCCCAGCCAAGAAATAGTCTGGCGCATATCTGCCCATAAAACGGCTGATTGTTTTTTTGTACACTTTAGTCTTTGTATGAAATAAACAAATGAGATTGTGCTACGTTCGGACAGAGCAAGGAGATCTGTTTTTCTCATTTCCCGTACTTTCATGCTAACTTAAACTGACAGACAAGAGACAAGAGTAGTAACACAAAGCCAAGAAGCATATTTCCAAAAAACGTTGGACTAAATCTTTAAATATCAAAATGATAAAATGGAGGCAGGAGAAATAAGATGATTAGTTCATTCCAAGATCTCGGTCTAATATTCACCTTAAGCCTGTGTTGACAGCTTGAGGCTTATCCTAATTTCATTAAATCACTCCACCAACCATCCCTTTTTATCTTTATCTTTTCTAGCTTTCAATCGAGGCCCTTTCTTTCCTTTCTGTCCCTCTTCAGTCTCATTGTTAATTACAGCTCAGAACTTGGAGAGGACTGTTAATCTGTCAGGGGTGGCTTTTATTGCTGCTCTGCTGCCATCCCATTATACCGTTATTATAGTTGCGGGTGCAGGCCTATAATTGCTGTAAGTAGAAGGGAAAGGTAGGAGAGACACAGGCTGCCTTGAGGCTTCTGGTCAGGGTAAACTCCCCCCTTCACCGTCTGTCCTGGCAAAGTTTCTAAAAATGATAACACCGCCTGCGAACAAACAGGCTCCTGTTCCAACTTGACTGCTGCTGCACCGTTTCAGACGGCCAGGAAACGAATGGAAAGACTAAATTTTTCTGCACGGACCTCAAATCTTTCTTAGAGGAAAGATCAGGGGCATCTCAGATCACAGCAGCCTGCCTAGGTGGGGGTGTCGTATGTGTATGTGTGTGTGTGCTGTAATGTGGCATAAAAGAACAAAAAAAAAGAGAGGAACTTCCTTAAAAAACAACTTCTAGCCTGCCTGCTTTTTTTTTCTGCCGCCTTTCCTCAAAGCCAAATATAGACAAGCCACTGCCACGTCATCTGGCCCTCAGCACTTTCTTAAACCCTGAGAGAGGGCGAGATGGGGTTCAGAGCCTGCCTCTCACTCCGGGGATTCATTTCAGACTGTCTGCAGTATAAATGAATTCACATTTTCCACCAAGAATAAAAAAATAAATAAATAAAAAAAATAAAACAACTTTGTTCTCTCATGGAAATCAAAACAGTTTTATTTGAAAAAAAAGAAAGAACTTAGTTACAAAAATAAATACAGATAAAAACCACTGAGGATTACTCTCGGGGAACTTTTCCATATGTTATTCCTCAAATCTTTTCCCTCCGTTGGCAGCAACAGCCACTCAAATATCATGAGTATAATCAACCAAACAGTGAAGCCAGATTTCTCATGGCACCGACTTAAACCAGAGTCTCTCTCTTCTCTCTGAGTGTGTGGAGTTTGGGGTGAGTCTGTGTTCGATGGTGTCTACACTTCGTCCTCGTTCAGCAGCATGTTGGGGATTCCTCTGGAGATCGGGAACTCTCGTCCCGATTCTGGACACTGCAGGCAGCCTTCAATCACCTCCACCTACAACACACACACCACCCAAAACAGTCAGGAGGTATGAGGCCACCACTAGATGTCGTCATAGAGCAAAGGTTTGTTTATTTTGGCCTCAGCCCCTTGGGTTCCATTTGAGGGAGATCTTTAATGCTGTATCATATTATACTTTATTCCTGTGGTTCCCAAACCTTGAGCTGTGGCCTCATACAAGGCTGTGGAACATTTGCCAGTGGGCCATGAGAATAAGACATGATATAGCAAACACAGCTTATTAATAATCATACATCTAAGTAGGCTATTTCTGCAGTTATTATCTTAAGCTTGGGGGAGTCTGCTCTGAATTTATCCTCCTCCTTCCTTACACTTAAAACAACAATGTTCAAATTTTTAATTAAAGTGGGTGATTAGGTTCTGAGGATTAATTTGTATTTTTCTTTCTAGTTTATAACCAAACACATAATAAACTGAAAAGGTATCTGCAGAGTATCAGAGTAGTAGCTGAACCATGCTGCAGTTTTTTATTTGTTTATCATGTGTATGCGTATGCAGGTGATGCAACACACAACCTGACCAGCAGCTTCACACCTTTCAAATGGTGTAAAGGTGGCAATGATGAGGTCAAGAAGCAGCAGCTACGAGTCCACATCAATGTCTGTAAACTGTGCTGGATGACTGAAATCAAAAAATGTTCTTGATCATGTTTTTTTTTTTTTAAATTTTATTTTCAGGCTTTTATGCCTTTATTTTATAGGACAGCTGAAGAGTAGACAGGAAATGGGGCGAAGAGAGGGGGGAGTGACATGCAGCATAGGGTCGGAGACGGAGTCGAACTCACGGCCGCTGCGTGGAGGACTGAGCCTGCCGTACATGTGCCGCCTGCGCCACCAACCGAGCTAAACAACGGCACTTTTGATCATGTTTAATAAAAATGGAAAAACAATCACATCTGTCAGAACTAAAACACACAGACAGTGTTTAAGTAAGTAATATCTAATGTGAACATAATGTTTTACAGGAATTCTCCTCAGGACACTTTCAAGATTAGTTTGAGTTCAGTGTTTATAGTCCCTTAGTTCTTCACTTATGCACTCTTTTCTTTCTGCCTCTGTCATTTTCCAAATTGGCATCATGGCCAGTCCGCAATGACAATGCTAGTATGGAAAATCTCTGCATTGCAAAAAGGGCAGTGACCTCTGCTTTAGACAATAGACTGCTATCAACTTTGTGGCACAGTTTGGGAAACCCCCAATCTCATTGCAATGCGACAATGCCCCACGTGCACAAAGACAGATCCATGCAGAGACAGTTATTTGCACAGGTTCCTGAACTCAACCTCATTCAACACCTTTCAGATGAAGTGGAACAGCAATTGTGAACTAAACGTCATCTCCCGGCTGAATGGGAGCAAATTCTTGCAAAAAGGCTGCAAAAATGTGGTGGAAAGCCACAACAGTCTGTCATAAAATCACATTTACCATTAATGCCAGTGTTTTTAGAATGATGTG
>JAQNCA010000032.1:14919259-14929511 GCA_029783725.1 Acanthurus tractus | reverse complement strand
TGGTAGAGCTCCACCCGTTTGCTCTCCAGACACAGGAAGTTGAGATTTGGGTCGTTCTGGTGCTGCGCCACACTGAATATTTTCCCCCCTTCCAGGTCGAGCACGATTTCCCCATGACTCTGATCCTCCTGAAGCAATGACATGAAATGGAAACGTTTAATAAAAAAAAAAAAAAAAACTTAATCCACAGGTGCAGGGGGAAAACAGGCAACAAAGTGGAAAGGAGGGGAAACTATTGACATACTCGTGTAAAGGCTGTTTAATTCCATGATGAGAGACTAATTTCTCCCATCTGATTTTGGAGTTTTATATTTTGGTGCCAACAGCTGACACATTAAGTGTGCACTAGGTTAGAGCAAAATGCGAAGCCTCATATTGCATTCTCCAATTTTTGTCACCAAGTCGAGTCTCCTCAGCCTCTAACCCAAGGATAAATTGATAGGTATGATGGGGTAAGTACAGAGCCCTTGTTTCATGAAATTCAGGGTCTAATACTGCTGCAGCCACGTGGCTCACCTTCTTGTCTGTTCTGGCTTGCAGGCGTCCTTTGCCGATAATCACAGTGAGGGAAAGGAGGCTGAGGTTGTGGTTGTGGCGGGGAGCTGACTGTTGTGACCTTCCAGCTGATTCACTGGCCAAGTAGAAGTGAGGCTCGTCCTCTTCTGAATCAGAGTCTGTGGTGGAGGGAGACAGAGGAAAACATATTAATCTGTTAAATCCCTTCCTACCTTATCCAAATACAACACAAACAAACCACTTGATTAATAAAAGATGTTTTGGCAGGCTGACTGCTCCAATGGATCCACATGTTGTTGAAGATTTTCCATCAAAGCAGTCAAACTCACCCAGTCTAAAGGCCGACTTGCACAGCTGGAATTCGTCTTGGTGAAGGCGGCTGTGGTCGGGGCTGTGGGCCGACGGGGGAGGAGGCTCCCACATCAACAGATCGTTATTGATCCTTTTGGACAAAGTGGTGGGTGAGGATAATGAATTCAGAAGCAGGATTTTAGACCAATTTAAGACCCAAAAAAAGGAAGAAAACTGAAAGATGAAGCTTTTTCTAACATACCCAGTAACAGTTTTACATAAGCAGCTCAAGAGCAAAGACATCAGCAGAGTGAAAAAAGAAAAAAAAACTTGAACTTGATCCTTTGCTGAATTTATTTAATCATAAACTTGCAGAACAATAAACACTTTCAAGATTCTTCGGTCTGAAGTCCAGTGTGATTGTTCATGTTTCCCTGCCATGTTTCTACAGTAGCCCAGAATGGACAAACCAAACACTGGCTCTAAAGGGAGCCTGTCGTGTTCTCCCATACAAAGTTCTTCCATATGCTTGGAGGGGAAGTGGGGAGTGGAGGGTTATGCATGCAATCTGCAACTCCACCACTAGATGCCCCTGAATCTTACACACTCCCCTTTTTAAGACATTTCTACTCAAGATAATAATCAAGGTAACTTTTTTGGGTTACATACAGCTACAGCTGTATCATGTTAGCTGGCAGCACAGCCATCATACATGTGTTTCTCTTGATGTACCTGTTGTAGATGCTCTGGAAGGCCTGTTTGCTGGGCAGCAGGATGTAGGCAAGCGGCAGGCTGAAGTCCACAGCACACTGGCACTGAGCAACACACTGCGCCTGAAACTGACTCATCTCCTCCGGGTCAGCTGGAATCACCATCTAAAAGACGGAGGAGGAATGAGATTGGTCTGCTTTCTTGATTAGACGGCTGATGAATGGAATAACTTTTTCTGTGTGTCAGCGCACCTCCTCAGTCTCAAACATGGTGCGGTTGGAGGAGAAAGGAGAGCTGGTTTTGTCGTTGAGTTCACAGTGACTTTCGAAGAAGGCGGCCCCGAGGTCCCTGATGAGGCCCAGGTTCATCCCATCCAGACCTGCTGCTGGGCCCTGAGCTTCACTGCCACGCACTCGCACTGATATTCTGTTCACACAAACAGTGAGTAACTGAGTCTCACTTACAGCAGCAGACATTACATTACATTGGCATGAATAGCTCAGTCCAGACAGCAGAAACTCCAGGTTTCTCTTTGAGAGCTACTGTATTTTACAATTTCTAATAATTCTCATGATCACCTGGGCAGAGAGTCACGGTTCTTCTTCACTCTGATACAGGGGAAGGAGCCGCCCTCCCAGCCCTCATATGACCCTGAAGAGACACAATACACCACTTCAAGATCTACTTGCATTTATTTTCAAAAACATGTTTAATAAATCAGCTCTGCTTTTCACCCTTTAAATGATTTGAATTGTTTTCTAAGTATCACCAAGGCAGGACTACATACATGAAACAGCAAAGTCTAACATGGTGGGTTCAATATATCAAGCCCTTTAGAAGTAGTAGTATGGAAAGTAGTGGTAGAAAGTGGCCCTTTAATGAGTAATCGGCATGTGTTCCCACCGTGCAGGTCGGTGAAGGAGGCCTCCAGCAGCTGGGTGAGGCAAGGAGCCCACGGCTGTCCCTGGGCAGCCTGCTCACTCTGGAGGTCTGGGGCCTCCTGGTGCTTTAGTTCCAGCTCTGTCAGCTCCAGTACCAAGGTCTCCCGACGCACTGCCCTCTGGGTTGGAGGTCGACGCTTTGGGAGGGGCCGCAGGTCAGGTATGGGGAAGCGAAGCCTGAGGACGGCATGGGGGGAAAGGAGGGTGAAGGACGAGCACAGCTCACTGCTCTGGGTCTGAGAGGAGAGAAAAAAAGAGATATCTCTCAGTGTTCATTGATCAGTATCGACTGAATGTGGATTTAAAGAACAGATTCAGTTACATGGTTACAGACAGAAGTCATTTGTCTTCTGTAGAAATGTTGACCACTAAGAAGCTTCAGTAGTGTTTTGAGAAGTTAAAGGGTCTAATTTTCTCTTACAGCAGCTAATTTGGTACAGGTTTGTGTCAGCACAAATATGACCGGTCAGACATGACAGGAATACCTTATCAAGCATTTTCCAAAAGGCTTCCTCTATTTTTGGTTTCCCAATGTCGAACTGACATGAAATTCCATGTCTCTGCATAACCAAACTGGATTACTAAGGCCAAAATGATATTCTGGGGTTTTTTTTGAATGCTTTTCTACTCACAAAGAAAAGTATGGTTTAAAATACAAAGATGCCACAGCACAGAAGAATCACAAAATAATTCTGGTAAATTTCTTTCTCTGAGTCTCTAATATTTGTCAAATTTCAATAGAAAACATTATTTTGCATTCCTTGTCTTCAGTTACATGAGATAATAAGCTTACAAATTTAAAACTCTGAGGGTACAGATCACTTTTCAGTTGATCATTTTATCATACATTTGATCTAAACACTGTGATCTCTGGCATGTGTTTTAAATGTTTGAACTGATTTACTTATTATATTTCATACGCGCTCAACATTTTTAGGGCCTTTTCTTGTTTGTAAAAAATTTCCTTATGATGGAATAAATGTGTGTGCGGTTCCACCTGTATGAATGCAGGTCCAGCAGTCTGTGTTGGACAGTGGCTGAAGGCTTTGCTCAGGCTCCCCAGCCGACTGAGGACATCAAGGTCCAGCTCTGCACTCAACTCTGCCAGCTCCACCCGCACCACACTCTCTCGCCGTACCACCCGCTGTTTACCCTGCCAACACACACACACACACACACACACACACACACACACGCGCAATTTTATGTAGGTCACTGTTATATACATAGATTTTGACATTAATTTCTCTGAGACTCACCATAACCCTGTTAATTTTATTTTTGTGTAACTAATCAATATGACACAAAGAAAAGCCTATACCTGATAAATTTTAACAATATATCTTCATATATCTTCAATATATCAAATCTGTATGAAGATGCTTATTGAAGAATTCAGCACAGTTTTATTGGCACCAAGCCAAGATACAATTCTGGCAGTAAAAATATATGCCGATATGTTTTTTGTCTCTTTTTTAGCAAAAGGATGGTTAAATTTAAGACATAAAACACTGGTAAAAAAAAAAAAAAAGCTTTAGAAACTCTAATCAAAAACTTTGGTATCCATCGCTTAAGCAATATATCTGTTTGCTCAATCATGACATTAAAAAAGTAACAACGTGAAACTTCCAAAAAACAAAAGATTCATTAAAAAAACAATAAATACTTTTAAGCTTCTGTTTCATTTGTAGTCTTGCTTCATTTCTAAGAATAATTGTTTTTCTCGTGTTGTCTTTATGACTCCTGTCAATTCTCGCAACTCTACTTCAAATGCTGGTCTTTGTCAGGGCCTGGTGTTAACATCACAACATTACACTTTCTTCTTCCACACAAACCAAACAAACACTGTTTCTGCAACATTTTGTACATTGAAATGAAAGATACTTCACTCAAAAACAAACTGAAAACGTATTTAAAAAAAAACACAGTTTCTCTGAGATAAGGTCAAGCAAATATCCAGCAGGATATACATGTGTGTGTGTATAAATACATACCCTGCGCAGGTGTTTCTCAGTGAGGCCGTAGTGAAGTTGGGCACATGGTCGGGCTGCACTTCCGACCGTGAACATACCAGCTTTTTGGAATTGAAGCAACTGAAAAGCAACACAGAGACACGTTTTCTTCTCAAGTTTTCAGCTCATTAACAGAACCACAAACATAAACTACTTTCAGGCCACAGAGGCAAAGGCTTGGTTACGTATGACTGGTTTTCATCTGACATTTCAACTCTGATTAAGCTCACTTTCATATTTGTTTTGTATTGTTGTTCCTCCAACATGGCATTTATCATGACTCCATGCTGGTAATAAAACACAGATGATGTTTGTTCAAGTATTGAACAAATGACAAAAAACAGCAGTGACAGGTATTCACAGCTAGACCTGATGATAACCTTGTGTCATCATCTTCCGTTCGGACTGCGAAATACTGACCATAAATGTAGGTGATAAATGATAAATGATGGGCTGACAACAACAACAAAAAAAGATCTCAGCACCAAAATGTAATTTAGGTCTCTCTCCAGACACTCCTGACCGGAGAGCTGTGCCCATCAAGAAGACCTGCTAAAGAAAGCATTATAGAGATGCAGCCACTAGCTCTGTGTGTGAAACTCAGTACTCAATCATGTGCTGAACTCAGACAAGTAGTCTGTTGTGCACCAAAACCAAACCAGCAGACAGATCAGAAATTGTGAGTGTAGTTTGAATCTTTTATTTATGCTGTTTGTTAACTTATCAGCTTGTAACTGGCAGCGATCAACACAGCATTCATGTGTTGTGCTCATACAAACTATACTTTCTTTACTGACATGTCCACTCAGCACTTGAGTTTTTAGGTATTTGCCTGCAGCAAAACAAACATAGATACAACGAATCTTGTCTGGGGTACATTTAGATTTAAGACAGGTAAGTGCACAGACAGAAAGTACCTCTCTAGTAACAATTTTTGCACAAATAAAAGTCAGTAAAGTCAAAGTCTGGCATTTCAGGGAACAAGAAGAACACATTTTTGAGTGGAGAGGGACTTTAAGTTTTAAGCTTTTGAGTTTGAGTGTAGCCACAGAGTTAAAACTACAAAGACAAAAAGATTTTCTACCTCACTGTACTGAGGCTTTCCATCCTCCCAGAGGCACTCCAACAGCTCCAGTCTGCTGAAGGAAAGGTCGGAGGTCACTGCCCGACTGTGGCGTCTCCCGCTCCGCATCTCACAGGCAACCTGCACTGCTGCTCCTGTCACTCTGAGAGAGAGGAGGATGAGGATTAATCAGTCACTCTTTGATAGGAGAAGCTTGAAAGTGCCATGAACAGACTGTTAAACTTCATCACTGTTTTTTTTTCAGAAATGTCAATTTTCGCAATTTATTTATTTAAAGAGCTGCCTCTTATTAACAGAGGAAGATACAAGTTTCACAATACTGTTAACTGAATCTCTTGTGTGAAATTCTTAATTCCCAAACCCTTTTTTGTCCGAGGAGGAAATTAGATTGGAATGTACATCCAGCATAAACTGGAGTTACCTGAGATGTGAGTGTGGGCAGGCTTTTGCAAAACCGCCTCTCAGATGGTGGAAGTCTCTCTCGCTGAACATGCTGTCCTTAAAGAAGGCCAGCTCCCGGAAGAACACCTGAGACACCTGAGCCAATAAGGAGGCTCCGTCAGGCCTGGAGGGCGGGTCCTCTTGCAGCAGGGTTAAGGTTAGCCCACCAAGGGTCAGTCGCAACAATGCATCAGGCTTCATCTGCTCTGCCTGGCCGCTGTGTGAGCGTCCTGCAAACAACGTGTAGAAACAGTTGTTTTTTGTAATCAATGGACACCATTTAATAATCTTATCCTGTCAGACATTTGTGTAAAATTGTGTTATAATTAGCATATGAGCTCTTGAGCTTTTTATGAAGTCACAGTAACTACTAATAACTCCCTGAAGGCATTAATCAAATACCACGCTCACGATAATATGAGGGACAGAGGGGTAACCTGAAGACATAAAATCTTGAGAGAGTGAAAAGTAAATTTTAGGTGTAATTAAGACCTAAAACTGTAGAATAAGTTGGTCTGAGTGTCATTTTGAGGGAAGTCTGGTTCTTGAGGTTTTTAAAAGTGCTGTTATAACCAGTTTACTTAGCAGTGATTTTACCTCTTGTCCTGCCACTTGACTGGGGTAGACTCGACAGACAGCCTGCCACAGGATATCTCCTGGAACAGTTCACCATGCCCTGCTAGAGAACATTTAAGAGAGAATCAGGTGGTTTGATATTTGAGAGTGTTTACAAGTTCTGGTTCACTTCTTATTGTTGTTCTTTTTAAGTAAGGAGAGAAAGAGCACACATTTCCATAACACAAGAAAACTGTCCTAATGACCATTCTGCTGTTGTAAATACTTGCACAATAGCTTTTGAAGAAAAGGACAACAGATATTTTACACTAGGTATGGCAGTACTATTCGTTCTGCCTCCCAGTTAGGGGTCCCCATAGTGGATCAACTGTTTAAATCTGACTGGCAAACCAGCCCTGCCCAACCCGGCAAAGAAATCTGATTTTATGATCAGGATATTTGATTTGGCAAAGTCTCTTTACACTTGATGCCCTTCCTGACACAATCCTTCCCATTTATTTGGGCTTGTGAATAAATATTAGTAATGCAGTGGCTTGTGTATGCCCAGCGGCTGTGAAGAAACCCAGGGCTCAGTGTCTACATGTGCACAGGAGGAGGTCAAACTGTCAACCCTGGGATCAATAACAAACACAGCCACAAACGTCCCTACAAATTCTGACATTATTTTTTGCAATATTAAATTTTACAGAAATTGAAGAGTTGAGGTTTTTTGCTTACTGTACAACTAAGTGAATTTAAAGTGAAACAAAATCATCTTGCATTTTCATTTATTTATTTTCTTTAGTCTCATTTATGGTCATCTCACAAATGCTTGATTCTAAAATCTCAAACAAAAACACACACAATGCAGGCTGTACCTGTGCAGACAGAGCTGCAGGCTGTGTGAAGCTGGCAAGACTGTGTGTGGAGGACTCCATATCACTGTCTGATAGTTCGCTGCCGGAGCGCACTGACGTCACGCTGCTGGTCATTCCAACAGGACCCATGGAGTAAAACATTTCTGCAAGCCCCCACACACACAGACACACACAGACACACACACAGTAATGAACTAAGTCCTATAATGTCCACAAAAACTTCATGGCACATTGCTGCAGGAAACGAAGCAGCAGGAGTTCTTTCAAGATCGCTTCCTCACCTCCACCCAGGTTTCTCATTAAACAGACAGCCAAAACCAACCTCAGACTGTCTTTGTAGTCTCTACGGTCTTGCTAACAGATTTCCTGTACCTTGAGATAACTAAGTCTGTATGTTGACCTGTATACTGTATGATTACTAATATAATTTTGTGTTTCTATTTTTACTCACAGTGGCTTGGCTACAAACTTGGTGTCATTAGGAACAGGCCCGCTGAGGTTATGATGTATCTCAGACAGATAGTTTTTAAGTGGACCTTTGCTGCTCTGCGTACCTCCATTCTCCAAGCTGGTGACGTAAGGCTCCATGTCGGGCTCAGTATCCCACTCCCTGTCTCTGGGACTGGAGCCCAGCTGCTTACTGAGGTCCTCTTCAATCATGCGCAGGTCATCTGAGTCTAACGGACGACTGTGCACTCCACCACTCTTAGTTTCTGGCTCTAGGCGAGAGACGACCGAGAGGAGAAAGAGATGTGAAGAGAGGTTGAGGTCAGGTGGGCCTCACATTTATGAGACATTTACAGATGTCTGTGATCTTGCTCTCCAGCTCTGAACTACAGAGGAAACAACACAGGCTTACTGTCTTTCTTTAGGTGTTGCCAAAGCCTGCAGGCACCCAACTACCTTGCAACTACTTTGCACAAAAGGGATAATGAATATGTAGTGAATTTGTGGTTGTATTTTGTGAGAGCATGCATACATGTAAGCAGAATTAGTGCATTTCATTCATCAAGGGCACTAACGGAGGCTATAAGGATATTTGATATTTTATTTGTGAACAGAAAAAAACTCAGTGTCAGCTTAGTTATGACTTATTCTTGTTATATAGCAGGTATTCCTATGACCAGATTATATTCTAACGAGTTGACCATATCACATTCATCTTTTAAATCAAGACACACATGACTTATCTTGTTCATGCCATAAAAATAAACTCAGTAACATCCATAAAGTGCATATGGAGTGTTAAAACGGCAAAAGTGCTTCTGACATGGCAGCTGTAACTCTTGGCCTCGGGTTGGTGCTCATTTGTCAGAGTGGCTGTGTTTTAACATACCAGTTTCGATGCATAGGGCTGCCAACAGGTCCGTCAGATGGGTTATTTGATCTGGAGACAGCAGCATGTGGACGCAGCCCACCTTCCCATCCAACTCCAACTGATCAGCAGACAGGAAGGAAAGAGAAGGAAACATGAGATAAAAGTTGCACTCACTAAATCCTAGCATACACCTCTGACTGATGATGAACAACATGATAACTCTCCAGAAGTGAAGCCAAGACATTTTGGCCGCCCCCTGGTGGCTGCTGCAGTATAGGTAAAAACTCCTGACCCCTCCATGTTAGCATGTGGGACATGGGTCAAACTTTATAATCAAAATGTCAGCGCAAATATAATTTTTTTTTTTGGGCTTCCTTTTTTTGCAGAAACTGGGGTACATCTTCCATCTTTATATGGAGTCACTGGTGTGCACACTAATACACAACCAAGCACACACACCTTTGGTCCAGGCAGCATGTCGTTCTGTTTGATCTTGACAGTGGTCTCAATGAAACCGGAGCAGCTTCCTATGAGCAGAGGCTGAGATGGAGGATAAGGGGGTGATGTCTTTGCCTCTTCTTCCTCCTCCTCATCTTCACCTTCTTCCTCTTCCTCATCCTTCCCCACTTCATCTTCACTTGCAGTAACTGATTCTGGGCGTTCCTCCTCAAGAGGACCCTAAGAAATGAAAAGAAAACTATGAGCATGTCTGGTTATAAATCATACTGATGTTTTGGTAAGATAAGATAAGATAAGATAAGATGGTGTCATTTGCCCTTGTTTCCCTGCATTTAATTCATCATCAGTAAAGCTTAAATATTGATGCGCATTGCGTTCATTATATAAGCAATTTGCAGCCATGCAAAGATAACACTTCAAGAATCCTTGTCAGTGTGGTTTCCATCACCTGCGCTGTGCCAGTGGTGTCATAAAACAGCTGAACAGCACTCAGCTGGAGGATCTTGTGCAGGAAGGCGGGCGGCTGGTGGATGTCGACAGGCACGGCAGTCTGGCTGGCTGGATCTCGCACCGCCTCGTCAAAATACTCCAACCTGGAGACAAAAACCATACAAACAAACACACACAAAATATTACGCCAAGACAAAATTTTAATTCAGTACAGGCAAGAAAAGGCGAAAATGAACTGAGAGAAAATTTCTACTGTTCCTCTAGAGAAGTAGCAGCCACACCTGCATGGTGACAGTGAGTCAGTTTAAGGCGATGTGGTTTTCATTGTGATAAATACTTTGCAGTTCTACTGGCAGGAGACTCAGAGTGTTCATCAAATTTTACCAGTGTTTTAAAATAAATGTCCCTGACATATGGCATATTGATCTCTTAGAGTATAACTAAATATTAGTCACAGTTTACTGACTCAGCAGCTAAGGTCCCACTTTTCATCTGTTGTTCTGTTAAACCTCCAGCTTTTGAGATAACAGGCCCCTCTGGCCTCTGATCCTGGATCAACACAGCCTTCCCGCAACAAGTTAACTATCTGTCTGTGG
>JAQNCA010000032.1:14900061-14919159 GCA_029783725.1 Acanthurus tractus | reverse complement strand
TGAGATAACAGGCCCCTCTGGCCTCTGATCCTGGATCAACACAGCCTTCCCGCAACAAGTTAACTATCTGTCTGTGGCCACATTATACAGCTCCATCCATGTCAAGGTCACAGACTCTCCTGACATCACACAGTGACGACACCTTAAGTACAGCCTGCAGTAATTTGTGGCCACTGATAAAACCCTGTTCAGGTGAATGACCCTGTCAGTGCTGGCCCTGTTTAAAATGAGGCTGCGTGACAGTACGAGGCCGAGGAGTGCAAGTCCATAACCAAACACAGGCCTCGTCTGCTTATCTGCTGATGAGCAGAAAGAAGATGAAATCTAATTCTTTGCTTCCATTTTGCTTTCCCTCTCCCCTGAGTGTAATTTCAGTGCTGACGTGGGAGAGTCAGAATATTAACCGATCACAGAGGGACATTTTAGCACCCTGCTGTGGGTGATAAAAAACTGATATACAACAAAAACAGCTGTGGGTATACATCTGGAAGCCTTTACTTTCTATAACAGGAAAGATTAAAAATGTATGCTGACTGCTGCACCTTCAGTTCATAATGTGCTGTTCAGTGCTTTAAAATACCAGTTTTACTTTCAGTTTGTCTCCCAACAATGGCTGCAGGACTTTTACGTCTTTATGACCTTGGTCCATTTAACAGAAGAACACTTGTTCACACTTCTAGAAAGAAGGGCCACATCCTGGTTTTTTACTACTTGGTATATGGCCTTATTTAGACTAAATTAGACATTTTGGATGATTACTGCAGTTTTGTTCGGTGGTGGTGCAGAGTCAGCCCTTCTGCAAATCATGAAATTGTTGTTTGACTCTGCTTGGTTTGATGGGTTAATCAGCTGATTGGCAGCCTGCACCACTGCAGTTTTAACACACCACTCACAGCGAAATGAAGGAGAGAACTTTCAAAAAATGACTGATAGAGATGAGAGAGGAGATTGTTCAGCTTTCCAGTAATACCAGGAAGCCTTTTTTTATCTGAATCTACCACATTCAAAACTATCGCTGGTTTTGAAAGGTAAAGTTGAAAGTAGTTCTGTAGCTTTAAGTCCAGATCCTGGTTATATTTCTAGAACAGTGCAATTTTTTTAAAGGCATATCAGGTAAGCTTTTCTATTAATATATATATTGTTCTGTAAAAGTGACCTATGAAGTTACATCTCAAAGTGCTGTGGGAGCTGCTGTCTATCTGCATGTTTCGCCATGAAAGCAGTAGCAAAAAAATATTAGTCTCTCTTCTTGTGGAAGTTGCCATTCGTATTTCAAAATGTCTTAAGATGAATTTACTACGGGACGTATGAATCAACAAAAGTGTATTAACAAAGAGAACCTACAGAATTAAATGAAATAAAACTAAATAGAAAAATAAAGGACACAAACTTACAAAGGAAGTGCAATAATCAAAAGTTTCACTCTTTTTTTGGACTATTTTAAGGACTTACCGTTTGATGTGCACCTCTAAGGCAACGCCTGTTTCCAGGTCCAGGGGCTGGTGCTCAATGCGTACGATAGTGTCAATGAAGGTGACTTTAATACGACGAAGGACTGCAAACAGATAACATGAGAGACATGGGAAAGGTTAAAAAACAATCAGTCGAGACTGGGTTGTTATTCGACTGTCTAGGTGTAAATTATACTGTGAAAAATGTTGAAGTCTGTATGTTGGGACTGTCACTTCTTTACAAAAGGAAGATAGGCAAAGGTTTCACTCACCTGTCTCAATGGTTTGTGCAAACATCTCAAGCCCTTCCAGCTGGGCAGGAGGCTCCTCGGATGTCTCCGGGGGGTCCTTCAGGCACTCCTGAGCCAGCTGCATGCTGGAGGTCATGCTTGATGACCAGACTTGGGAGTCCCAACCCCCACCTGAGTGCAAACAAAACCACATATGATAGAGTGATTTCTGTGCTTCTGGGCTACTTTGTAAACGATTTATTACTGAAGATTCATATAACTTGCATCCTCTTACCTATTTTTAATTATAACTTTTACAGACAAACAGTGTAGGTGTCACTTTTGTGACAGTGACACTCATACACACTCATAAATGAATGTGAAGACTAGTTTTTGGATTGTCCCTCCAACATAACAACTAATTCATATTTATCAGCTTGGGCTTTAGGAGGCCTCTTCACTACTTCCTGATGTATTTGATTTTTTGTGCACTTGGGTGTCAAAATTGCCAAGTGGACACTGATTTGTGTTCATCTGTAAAACAATGAGTCCTATACTAGAAACATTTTGGTGAACACAAGTCAGTTAAATAATGGCACATTAGTCTTTGCTAAGTTTGTGATTCTGGACCACACTTTTTGAACTTTAACAGCAAGGGCAGATCTGATGAATCTGAAAGACCATAATTCAACCTGTGGCTCACTGATGCATGTTTAGTCTCCATGGTAGATATTCTACAGCTTGACTCAAGGACTTACTGGTGCGATACTTGGGTCGACATGTTATCTGGAGGCCAGAAACTTCTAAGGTGCAGTGATCAGTCAGGAGAGCCTGCCAGGGGATGGTGACCTCTATGCTGCTCACAAAGCCATCCACTATCTCCAGAGGAGCCCCGAGTGACTCCAAAAGCTCATTGACCGCCTGGAGTAAATAGTAAGCTGTCAGTAAGAAGCATCAAGTGAAGAGAAGAGCAAAAATTATCTCATATTTGTCTCATCACTCTTGGTGTGTTGACTTATAAACAAACAAAGTGTACAGACAACATGGCAAAGGGAAATATATCCAAGTAGGCTATTTGGACACTGAGGAGAGATACAGCTTATCTGTTGGGGATGTGATGTGTTCCCAGAAGTTCATTTCCTCGAAGAAAGGCGAGCTAGGCTAAATACATGACGCTGGAGATTGTTGTTGAACTCGAGTGCAGTTGCGAAACAGGCAAGGGTGCATGAGTCCGACAAAAACACACGATGGCTGCTATCAGTAGCGGAGTTGACAGCCACCGTCCCTCTTCTCTTTCTCAAAACTTACCCAAACATCGAGGTTGATTTCTTTAATGACACCGCTGCCGTTGTATAGGTCCAAGCCCAGTTGGTCCAGGCTCAGTCGTTCCTGCAAAAAGTGACCGAGGTAGTGCTGTAAGAGGTACCGACAGGCCCGCTTCTTGATTGAGCCTGACCAGGGGAAAAGCCAGCGAGACATAGGGCCAGAGAGAGCGGGGAGAGGGAGCGAAGAGGTGGCGGAGGAGAACGAGTGCAAGTACAGTCCTCTGGCAACTGCATAACAGACAAACACAAAGTGTGCAAAGCAAGGAATGAGCCACAGCTAGCTAAAGGGGGCTAAGGAAGGGGTTGACCGTAACTGTAGTTCTCCCCTAAGCTTGACACCAAAACTCGAAAATCCTTTGTATCAGGAGCGACGAGACTCCCGTGTTACTTGACGAGACGTTACTCCAACTGTCTGTAGCTGTCTCGGCTCATATTTTCAGTACGTTTGTGTCGAGTTCAAGCGACAGGTCCTCTTGGTGCGTATCTCTTGTTTCAGGGTTGTTTATTGTTATCATACGCCAACTGATGGTATGGTGGACGTACGTGCGTCACGCGTCACAGTGACGCTAGCTACACCCGGAAGAGAGAGAAGTGACGCAAGCCATGCGGCATCTTTGTGAGGTCGTTTTGAGTGTCCAGTGTGTAGTTTGGCGGTCCACTGGGAAATTAGAGGAAAGACTCGAAATGTGCCAAGTCTGTTTGCCAATAATGGAAGTGTGTCTGTTAAACGTGACTTGCCCCTTATATATATATATGCATTTTTTTGGCAGCCACTCTATCAAAAAAAGCTTGTGCATACATTTTCGTAAGCACATTTGTTTTTACATCATCGCTGACTATCTTGAAGACGTTGATAGTGTATGTGCTTCGTAAAAATAATTACGTTTAAAATCGTCAAAAAATTTTAGTCTGATCTGATAAAGCTTCATATAAAAGTTTTTTGTTGACTTCTGCTCTACCACCAACCAAACTTCATTTACTTCCACGACTTTAGCTACACATTTGTGGTTTCATTTACTTTTTTTGTACATCAGTACTAAATTTACATATTCCTTGAGATATGTGTCTTAACAAATTCGAATACGTACCTTTGTATTGTATCATATTTATATTTTCATTATGTCCACTTACCAGCATTTCCTCTTCTATGGGTCTTCAGCAAGCTTTTGTTTTCCTCAAGTAGTTTGCCAAGTTTCTAATTTCATGTACTGAGAAAGACCATGGTAGGTGTTTGAAAGCTCCTTGATCTTATGATCTTTCCCAAGTCAAGGATACTTGACTACCATACTTTGTTCTTATTGTAATTGAAGTGAAATGTATCAGATGTGTGACAAAATATTTTATTGTTAAACATAATACAACAAAATCAATGTAACCACAAGAAAACTACTGGTCATTTGTCTGTATTCCCTAGAAAACATGTAGTGATTTCTATACAAATGACCGAATACTTCAGATACAATGACAACCAAAAACTGTATCATAAACTCAGTCTTCGGGTCAAACAGTTGACATTTGGCTGTTAAAACAAAACAACTGTGACTACATCGTTTTCAATTAAAGAAAAAAGAAGAGTAAGAGATAAAATAAAAGGCATAAATAAAATTACTGCATTATTTTCACAGAAGTATGATTTAGTTCCTCATTTTAGGAATGCAACATCTGGGATCTTGCCTTCCGTCTGGAAAGAGAAAAAAAAGGAAAAGGCATTTAGGGGCCACACTTTCAAAACGGTAACACCTTTATAGAGATTTAAAGGGTTGAAATGATTTACATTACCTTTAACTGAGTGAAAATCTGTGCCGCTCTGTTGAAATCCCACTCATTATCTTGCAGACACCTGTAACGTAGAATAAGTTTTTAGATGTTTTAAAGTAAGTGGACAGACATGTATTTGCCAACACATCATGCACAAAAACAAGACTTACTTTTGTGACCACTCCAGGTTCATGCCAGACTTCTGTGAGAAGGCTGTTAACATCTCCTGCTGCGGAGCAGTAAGAGTGGGAACGGGGCTGGAAGATGGAGTAGGTGCTGGGGCAACGAAGGCTCTTCGGATCTCCTCTGTTGTAGCCATCCGAATGAAAAGCTGATCGTTTACAATGCACAGTCTGTGACACAAGAGAACCACGAGGGACAGTTATTGAGATTTAACTGTTTTCAAGTATGTATGGAGGACTTGACCTTTCCTCCCCCTTTTTAATGCAAAACTGACCTTTAGGTTCACCTGCCACAAACAACAGTCAGCTGCTAGGTTATTAGACTCACTTAGCTAAACCAATGTAGTCAATTGCCACTGCTATGCGTTTTTGCATTTTATTCTGCCTTTATTAAAGTTAAAATACAGAGTTTTTTCTTGAAAATGTCTGAGCAAATAAAATGTAAGGATGTTTGCCCATCATGTTCAGCACATTTTTTTAAGATCCACAACAGTTTACTTCAATTTCACCTTACTCAAGGGAAATATGAAGTATGATAGGAAGCTGATACAAACCAGTGAAGACTGACTTGACTTACCCAGTATTCCCTGCTGGGACTGTGATGAACACACGAGAGAAGGCCATGGTTGACTCTCGGGATTTACCATCAACGGCAACTAAAACACAGAAGTAACACAATTTAAGCAACCAAATCAAATCTACTGATTTGTGCAGTGGACAAGAATAAAATTTGAATGTAACAACGACAAAATAACTCACCTTCTTTGAAGACTCCGCTTACTGTGAATGATAGTAGTGTATTCTGTAAATGGAAAAAACATTTTTGCAGAATTAATACAGAGCACAGAGAAATCATTCACAGTGAAAGGACAAGGTTATTTAAGTGCACTGTGTGCTGACTGACAGAATATCCATGAACTCACGGTGTAGGTGTTCACATCAACAGTAAATGAGGCAATGTCGTGCTGAGTTTTGGGTAACTCGTTGAGGAAAGCCACCACATTCAATCTTGTGTGCTTCAGAAGTCTAAACCGAATTGCTAATGGAGGCAAGATTCAGAGTGGGAAATTTAAGGAATTATCTCAGATCACAAATATTCACTTGCAAAAAACGATGACAGCTCAACAGCTTGACAGATAAACTCACTTGAGTCTTTGAGCCTCTTAAGGTTTCTGGTGTCTTTGTGATACTCTCCTAGACTGCTCCTAAAACCAGAAGAGAGGGACAGATGGAACCGGTGTGAATGCAGTCAAAACTAAGACAAGTGTCTGCTTGGAATGAATGTAGCCAATGACAGGTGGAGCCATGTAAAAGTCAAAAAACTCCACATCCCATTCCTTCATGTGCTTATCAGTGTGGTTTCATGTATACTGAACTGTGTGGCTGTGTGTGCTCTTACCTCGAGGGGTTCTGGGTGGAGTAAGGTGTTGTGAGGGATAACGATGCTCCATCATGGTAAGCATCCAGAAGCGGCTGTCTGTCCCCTGAGTCGTATATACTGTAATACCTGCAAAACAGTCACACAAGTATTTTTGTTTTTGTCCCTGTGATTCTTTCTTGCCCACAAACTACTTTGAGGAACCAAAGTCATATAAGAAACAGTGCTGGTTAATTTGTCATAAGTTGTGTCACATGAACCACAGAAAAACAGGCACTTATCGACTGACCATTTGAGAAGATTTTCTACATACAAGTTGAAAACTTACTGTTGCAAGAACCGAAGGATGAGAGCCTTGATTTCATCTGACCCGAAACAGCTGCCCTGCATTGTTCATTGGAAAAAAATCATGTCAGTTACATAAAGGAGAAAATAACTGACTTAAGGACTCTGACCTGAAGGAGAACAATGATCCTTTTTTGGTGCACTTCTATAATTAGTTAGTAAATAGATGAACAAATTAAGAGCTTCTACTCAATTTTATCTACAAAACAGGCATCCTAATTATGTCTGTGTGAATAAAATTATACAATCTATCACAACATAAATTAAGTAACCTTGCACGGTGGGATAGTGGTGGGCGTTTCCACATCGAATCCAATAGGTGGTGGGAGATCAAACCCATCCTATAAAGAAATTGCACACCAAGGATGATCCATGAAAAAAGAGAGACAATTTGACAGTATCAAGATACTGTAATTCGCGTGACAAAATGTTTTTTTAAATCAAGAACAGGCTTCATATAAACAATTATTTACATCCATTTAAAATGTGTGTTACATTGCTGAATTATTACCAATGTGAATACAAATGCGACATAATTTTATATTAAAAATATTGAGAGTAGTTCTGAAAAGGAGCTAGGAGCTCTATATTGCCCTTGTGACATTTAAATATCAGATTTGCATAACAAATTTTTTTAGAGAAAAGAAAAAAAAACAACTTTCTAGTAACATACTTAAAGCATACTGAAGGTCTGGCTTTTGGAGGACATGACAAGCACATTTTTGTAAGGAGGGGATCTTTTAAACAGCTAGATATTTAACTCCTACACACAGGTCATTTTCATAATGAACTCATTTTTGACTTACCAGTTTGAGAAGCCGGGGAAACCTCTCCCGCACAGCACTAATGCGAGAAAAAAAAAAAACAGAGCAGGAATATTAACATCACAAACCATCTCAAACAAAAGCATAAATTATGCTCATTTCTGCAGATACCACCGTCAGTCACACCTGCAAACCAACTTAGGGCCGCTTCAGACCACTGAGGCGTTGTGGCGATCATTGTAGGTCTGCGCATCCGTGTATCCTTTTTGCAGATCCAAATTAATGTCTTTGTACTTTATCATTGCAGTGTTGTTTAGCTCTGCTGTCGATTAGCTGATTGGCCACCACAGCAAGACTTCGGAATTCATTGTTCCAAAAGTTGCCCCTTCATCAACTTTAGACTCTTTGGTTTCTTTGGTTTTGTTTATTCCCAGATCCAACTGCAGTTTGCACTGCCACAGCCTAGTCAGACTATGCACACTAAAATATATGGGAAAACTTCTGTTTTCACTGCAATGCCTAATTAACTCACTAGTGTCATTGGTAGCTGGAATTTTAAGCTTTTGGAGAATACAGTCAATTATAGGTATATAGATACACAAAATGGAATGTACATGAAACCAGTATTGTACATGTTTAACCTTTGCATACACATGAAACAAGAAATGGGCTATTATTCACGCCTTTATCCTCCCTTTAGTTTCAAGCCTTGCATCTTCTTCTTCTCCCACCCGAAAGTGTACTCACCAGCAGGAATACTCACCCTCTTCCCCAATATGGAGATAAACACAGATCTGACATGGAAAGTAACAAAAACATTCTTTTCTACAAACACAAACACACACACACACACACATATACACACACACAAACATGCAAAGACCCTTGATCTTCCAGACTCCACTGAAAACCAGTAAACACAATGATTTTGATTTAGTAGAAAACAAAGTTAATTGCTGGGAGAGAGGTGTTACCGCCAGTCTTGCGTTAACTCTCCCCCCAGACTCTGGCAAAGATGCTGGGGAAAAGATGAGTCTACATCACCAAAAAACAAAACAGGGTCTGGGTTAACAATAAAATAAAAAATAAAGTGAAGTTCACACAAACACTAGCACACACAGTCTATTATTCATTAGAAGTACTAATCACAGTTAGCACCCATGATTTCCAGCAAAGAAAGACAACCTGAGAACAGAGTGAAACAAAAAAAGGAAGGCAGGCCCTATATTAAACTGCACCCAGCAGTCCCACAACTCATCCTATAGCTTCCCTCAGCTGCTCAAATCACTTATCAGTAATGGTTTTCATAGTCACCATCAATTCTGAAGAGATGGGTCTTTAAGCACCGACAACAACTGGACTTTGTGGTTTTTCTCATTGAATTTGGGCCCAGGTCTCAAGTTAAAGAGTGGCTGGGAAATGATTAAGGATTCAACTTAAGTGATAAATCTCTGCTCTGCTCTCTCTGCTTGATGGTTGAGCTTCTTGCACTGATGACAGTCATCAGAAACTGGAAGAGGAAATGTTTTCACTCTTTCTTATTTGACTTATTTCGGGCAAAACTGAACTTCAGTTTCCAGTTCAGATCATATTTGCCTCAGAGGTAAGTTAAGGGTATTTGCCATACGCTCCATGTCATTCACTGAACAGAAGAGGCCTGTTTTAGGCCAAGGAGAACCAACTTAGTAGAAGTGACAGACTGCTTTTTCTCTTTGGCTCATCACTGTCATTGAAAATGACCCAAAAGCCTCTCCGCCTCAGCCCAATGGCTCTTCCTGTGGAGTCCCATCTTCACAAGTTCTTCTTGTTGCCTTCTCAGTGAGTCATAGCTCACAGGGACTCAGGCAAAGTAATCGTGACTGTGCCTGCCTTAGGTTGTCCCGGGGTTTCAAGGTGGGATCTTACCCGTCATGGGCTATCCAGCCTTCCATACTCGCCTGATACAGGGGGCCAAATGGGCAGGGATGCTACGAGGGGAGAGGATATCACTGGCTGTCCATTGTCTTTGCTTCATCCAAACATTTGTCAAACGTTTGTCAAGGCAACTGTGGAGTGCCTTGTCTCCAATAATACAACCTACAGTGTTTTACAGCACTGCTTAATGATGCAGATTCAATTTTTTTTAAATGCAGTTCAAATGAATTGTGATTGTCTGTATATCTTTTTTTCCCCCCCAAAGATAAAAGACTTCTTCTTATAGTTATATCTCATCAGCAGTGTGATGGTGTTTTGCTGCAGCTTATGGGATAACTAATCAAGATGTCAGCAGGAGAGTGCTGGGTACAGCATAACTGAATACCACAAAGCAGTACAAAGCTTGAGAGGATTTCCCACAGAAAAGCTGAATAACTTGCAGAGAGGACGGCTGTTCAAACTGTGGAAAATTAAAGCAAGCTGAAAGGAAATTGATGTAGAACTGTATTGTGGGTACATGTTCTCTTAGTAACTTCTCGCAGCAGGAAATGTTCAGTTTGCAGTGAGTGAGAAAAAGAAATGTTAACCACCAAGAGGGAAGAAACATGTACACTGAACTATTTTCAAGTTAATGTTTCCTTATTTCTTTTCCTTTCTCTCACACAAAGACAAATACGGGAAGGTAACAGTACATGTCAGTTGCCTCTATTTGGTCCAAAAGTTCAGCTATGACTGTTTGAAAGTGTTTTCAGTTAAAGTACAGTTATCTTAAACAAACAAAACTGGGCTCTCTTGATCTTCTTTCGTACTGCTGCAGCACTCTTTTTATTTAGGGAAGACTCCTGAACACCCATTCTGACACAACAGTCACACCATAAAATCTAAAATCTCCCTTCACCCCCCAAAATCACTGACTGACCTGATGTATGCAGCCTGATCCTTGAAGAGGTCACAAAGAGGGTTCCTGTTCAGCCACAACTCCACCAGCTTCAGGCCCTTTAACTTGTCCAGCTCGCGGTCTGACTTCAGCTGGACGACCACACAGAAATAAGAAAGTGTGTGAGGAGGATCAAAAACATAAATCAGGCTAAGGGTCCAATTTGAAATGAGTTATTATTACTCCTTGCATCTACTGAGTGAGCAGTTATACCTCATTGTGGGAAAGGTTGAGGGTCTTCAGGTGAGGCACCTTGGTTATTAATTCGGATAATTCATCCAGTTTGTGAATACGGTTGTTACTCAGATTCAAGCATGTCAGCTGGCAGGAGGCAGAGACATGTGACAGCACATTTAGTTTGACCCAGCAATTCATAAGAAAGCAACAACAGTAAATTTCAGCCAACACTATAAAAACATGGTCTGTGTTAATATTACCTCTGGAATGTTTTCTTCAATAATCTTGATGACAGCTTCCATGCTCGTTTTTCTATTCAAGATGACTTCAATGTTCTGGGACACTAGGTCTGTTACGTAAAATAAAAGCAGCAATCAAAATATGAAACAGATGTGCAAATTTGAGGATTGATTAGCATTAGCAGTTATTTTTCATCAATTGTTTAAGCCACCTATTGAATTTGTAAGTATGGGTGTAAATACCTGGGTCTGTTCGAATGTTGTTCAAGTCCAAAGCTTGCTGAGAGCCATCAAAACGCTTTGCCATGCATTGCTGTGAAAGACAAACAACTGCCAACATAAGAGGCTTCATCTGAACACTGAAAATGCTGCTAGCACATGCTTTCTATGAAAAACTTTGATATCTCTAAATAACTTAGATAGGATAAAGGTCAGCTAGAAAGGGATTAACTTTTAAAAATTATGAATCGAAGTTGTGTTTAAAAATGAATTTGCAAAATATCCCACAACTTTTCCTCTGAGATGATGTAGCCTGAAACACTTATTTTCTAAAACCCTTAATATTTCTGTGATGTTAAAGCTGAGTATGACTTGGTAACGCTAACTGACAGACTTGAATACAAAAATCCTTCTTTTATTTATCACATTTTTCTTATTAACATTAAACCACTTCTTAGTTGATGTATTTTGACTATTTTCATTCTTAGATGGACAAAATAAAATTGCAGACACTGTTTGTGAGACGCTAACATTTATCTTAAAAATAAATCAATCTAGTTCACCTTCAGGTGATCCAAGTGCTCCGGCTTGAGGTCAGAGAGAAGAAAGGATGGTGGAGCACTGGGGTTGACATGCACTTCCACCTTAAAGAGAAAAACAGGTGATGTGAGAGAGATGAGTAAACATAGATAAACCACACATGTTGACTTTGAGACAAAGTGTGACTTCTTATATAACCGTCATGGCCGGAAAGAAGACAGATTTAGAACTTAGAGTGCAGCTACTATCTACAAGCTGTAGGTAACAGCTTGTAGCTATTAATGATTTACCTTCTACAGCCATTAAGAAAAAATTTTCAGATATAAACATACCTTATAACCATCCGTGTCTGTGATCTTGTGAGAACATTTGTGCAAAGCAGTGGCAGTAGCAGAATCATCCACATAGAAATGGGCCCTGTTTTGCTCAACATGGTACTGGACAGACACACAAAAAAGAGGCATAACCAAATTTAATTTTATAAAATTTCACATGCATAAATATTAAATGTCTGAACATGTGACAGTCCTGAACCTCACCTGTACAGGTGTGAAGGGAACAGAGCAGATGTTCTGAAGGGCTGTCAATAACCATTTCTTGTCGTATTTTCTTCCATGTGGTATCTGTAAAAACAGAAAACGAAGTAAAGTCGCATACTTTGGACAGGTTACAAGATACAAGTATGGATGTTGTGTGGGGCCTGCTACAATGCTCACCGTTGCTTTGTACCAGCCTGATCGGCTTTTCCCTCCTCCGCTGCCGCCTCCTCCACCACGGTCTGATCGAAAGCCTCCTCTACCACCACCACCTCCTCCTCCTCCTCCCCCTTTGCCTTGTCGCCTGTCTCTGTCAAACCTCCCATCTCCTCCTTTACGAAAAGGTCTTCCATAAGGGTTACTTAAGAGGACAAAACAAGGAAATATCTTTAAAAAATTCTTCCTTTAGTTAGAATCCAACATAGAACTTCTATAGAAACCTTTTGAAGGCACTCTGGAGCTTTACCTGTAGGAAATAATGAGATTTTAAAGTTTTTCCTCTGTCATAGTTTTGGCATCCTGAAAAAGTTCTTGCTTTGAGGGATGTTTCTTTCTGATTTATCACGGCAGCATTTCGCCACAGTACGTGTGATTAGTGTATGAAGATACTCACAGTTCTGTTTACATTCTGTGTTTCTGTTCTATTCATAAGACCCCTTTCAACTCCTGTTCATTTATTATGAAGTAACTTCCTTACTCGGAAACATCAAACACAGCTTAGTTAACGCCTTATCTTTTATAAATGTTATGCTGACTTTTGTGGCGTGCTAATGCATGTACTGCCATGCTAGATACAAACAATGAAGAAGTGCACCTGTGTTTTTGAATAAATTCATACACACAAGAAGCTGGTATCAGGTTGCACCTGCTTAAAATCTGCAGTTTTTTTCTGTTTTCTTACCCATTATAACTTTGTAATTACAAATAGGCTGGAATCCCCAGAGGCAAAAACATTTTAAAAATGTATATATGGCATATTATGAAACATATAGTGATAAAATTGTCAAAATACTTAGCTGAGCTACCTACACTTCTATAGTTTCACTTTTGTTTGCCATTCCTGAGGTACTTTTTTTGTGGGTACAGGGCTTACAGAGGCTTTTACAGCAGACTTGATCTACTTTCTTTTTCAGGACTGACTACAGCATAGTTTAGGATGCATTCTCTGTGCTTGCTCAAACTGACAGCCTCCAAGTTGTTGAAACAATTTAACAAATGCGTTAAGGTTTTATTGTCTAGGTAGCATTCCCCTCACTAAAAGAGAGCACATTAGAAAAAAAAAAAAAAAAAAAAAATTGCCTTTTTGAATTACAATTCTATCACTTATCACACTTACAATCTGTGCTGAGAATTGTCTTGAGAGTTGTCACTCATAGTTACATCTCCATCTGGATCATCAAGCCTAGACCGCGGCCCAGGACCCCCAAAGCCTCCTGAGTGACTTCCTCTCTGACGGTCTCTGCGGGACCTATCATACCGACCCTTGTGAGGGCCTCTGCCTTTACGATTGCGAAACTGTGGTGCAGTTCTGTCATCGTGCTCTGAAAAAGGGTAAAAGACTTTTCAAGATTAGTCTGTACAATACATCTTAAACAGCCTTACATAATCATATAGATTCATTAAGTCCAACTTGTACAAGTCTGCAAGCATGCAAATAACACGTTGAGAGTAAAAATTTCCACTGCATACTCTGACAAGATATTCAAAGTAAATGTATGGAATCATATCTCTTGTCTGCACAGGAACGACACAAGTGCATAGAGTAAAAACCTACATGTGTAACATTACTATTACCTCAGGAAAAATCCTAAGAGGATACTCATAAAATTGAAGTTCAATTTCTCAATATGCATTTTTTAAAATCTGTTGAATATATGTCATTTTAAAAATGGCATGCATGCTAATGTTGAACAAAACAGCAAGCTACAGGACCTTACTGATTGACCTCTAGGGTGACTGTATACATTAGTCCACCTTAAGACTAAAACCAGTTCTCTGGTGCTGTACAAAATACATTACATAAAGTGGTAGGATTGTATATTTAACGCTTAATCTAATGTGTTTTGTATAGTAACAGAAGCAGTTCATGCTCCAGGTGACCCAAAATATCATTTTACCTCCTACGACCATGCAACCAGTGCTTCTGACCTCTCTTCTCACAATAAAGTCGTCATGGTCTAAAGAAAAATAGTACAAAACATGTAAGGTTAATGCTGTAGATACAGGGTTTCTTACCGTTGTAGTAGTGCCCGCCATCCGCCATATTTTAAGAATAGTGTTAGATTAAAAACACAGTCCCGAGCTTAAAACACTATTCACAGGGACGTGTTTATCTTCTTCACAAAACAGAGAGGCTAGGCTAGGAAAGACGATCTGACATCCCGAGTCGTTTAGAGGGAAACAAAGGCGACCACGACGGGATCGAATGGCCGTTCTTGCTAACTGTTAGCCTGGCTAGCTTCTCCTACTGCGCAATGACGAGCACACAGCGGAAGTACTACAACTTACTTCCGGGCCAACACGATGGCCAAACGAGGTGAAACCTATTTAAAAGTGCGTTAAAGGCTTGACGAACGTCACAAATGATTAAGCGAAAAAAAGAAAAGAAACTGCAGCTGTATAAGATATAGCAGATCATCCTAAACTTATGACAACCAATAAATACCCCAGAGTTTTTTTAGACTTTTTAAAAATATATACTGATTATATTCTTCTTTGTAAATATTTAAAATAAAATATCAAGATTTGCAGCTGATAACTTTGGTTGGTCTTTTTAACTTCTAAATTATAACACGCGTGCATCGGCTATGTAATCGATATGATCGAACACTTATCTAATAATGTTATAGTGAACATACCTTCATATCTTTAAGGAGTTCTTTTAATTTGTGTTGTTTATTTTTTGACATTTTTGATTTAGCCTACCTAAAATATCATGACACTAAATTCCGAAGCACTTGTCGAGCAGACAAGGAACAAAAAAGAGGAAATTTTCATTGCAAAAATTTCACACATTTTGGTCTTAATGGGACATTTTCATGTTTTAGCAATACTCACTAAATTAAATCACATAATGACAGACGAAATATAGCATGTTGTAAATATTATGACACTTTTGGAATTCCAACTGGAGCCTCAAAGACATTTTTCAGAAAGGTCATTAGTGTTGTTTGTCTTCAGTCATTTGTTATTCCATTTAAAACTAATATAATTTAAACGATGGATCATTTAGCCAGCTGAAAGAACTCTGTAGATCACCAAGATCAAAATTTTGTTCTACTCTAATCAGACTATCTAAGAATTTTCACTAAGTCTGCGAGGTTAAAAAATAAGGGTAAAACCATTTTAATACACTGTCAAGTTCAACCATGAACAAAAAACAAAACATTGCAAAACAAAAACACAACAGTGAATACTTCTGCCACAAGGTGGCGATGGCGCGGTTTGGTTTTCTGAAACTGCAAGCTGTAACATCAGCCGAGTAACTTAACTAATTAGGCTTGATTAATTTTTTAATTCTTGGCATAACAACCATGTCAAAATCATACTTATCAGAGTTGGTTAAAAATTTAACGCCCCAAAGTACTCTGCTTAACATGCGGAGACCATACAGGTGGTTATCTTGGATGAAATGTTACTTAATGGACCAAACTTACCCTCATTTTCGACACGTGCCACCACAGCCAGGTTGGGGTAGCTTCTGTGGCAGAAACTCAAGCGGTCCATGGTCCATTTAGAGCCACTATCAGAACGTACTCTGTCCTCAAAAGTCAAACAAAAATAAAAAGTTTTGGCGGTAATCTTTTAAATCAAACCGAGTCAATTTTTTTTTACAACTGCTGCATAGTGACCTTAGGTTTAGGTTTCAATTGGCTAACGCTGGCTAGCTGAGCAGAGTAAATTAGCTAACGTTAGCTAGCTGTGCAAGGTAAACGTAAATTAGCATTAGCAAAGGATTATAATTCTGGACAGTTGGCATCCCACAATATTTACCGCCTTATCTATGTTACCGTGGTAATGTTCCTCCTGATGTTATGAAAAAAACAACGGACTGACGACTCTGAAACCGGCCTCTTCAGTCGCGCTGTCCCACGCGTATGTTTCTCTAGCACGAAAAGCAACATGGCGCCTCCTGGCGGACTAACCTTAGTGCAGTCAGGATCAGCAATGACATGGGCTAGTAAGACTTCGAACGCTTTTGGACTTGATAAAATACACTAAGTTGCAGGATTATTATTTCCACCTTGTTAAAACGTATAACACATATTTGATTAAATCACATATCGACAAGACTTACATTTTATTGGTTTATTTTTTTTGCTGTGTCCTCAGAGGTGTATTATTTAACCTTATCCCTTTTGATATAAATGGGGCTGATAGAATAGAGACACTTCAAAGCTGCATATTTCACTCTCCAAAGTGATAATAAACTTGAATCAACACTCCTCTAACACAACAAAAACTTTATAAGACAAACATAATGTAATATGGTGTAGGACGACTTAGTGTATTTCGTTAACAATTTACTCTGGTCTTAGTCTATCCTCAAGTAATTATTTATTCGCCTAGAAGAGTGAAAAATATTTGTAACAATACAGCTTTCCCCTATTTTATTTAAACATTTTTCAAATGCAAGGCTGAATGATACTGTCAAAATAACTATTTTAGTAGAAAAATGGTTAAGAAAATATCAAGCAAGCTGAAAATCAAGCACATATTGTGTTGATAAGCATGTTTAACAGCCAGAGCAAAAATGTAGGTTTGTTCTGGCAATTTTTTTAAAGCTATACAACATGACGTGTAACTGTTGAACCAATACATTACATAGAAATATTCTCCTCTACATGTCCTGTGCATAATTTTATACAAATTTCCCCTATATCAACCTGGTTTCTTTTGAAACCTTTGGAAATGATTTGACTCATTCAAATCCCTGTGTAACGATACACAACACAGCATTATATCCATATATCCTCATCTTTTAGGAGACTGAATTATAACGCACAGAACATGAGGCTGTTCAACCATACATATGTGAGTATGAGCTTAACATTCTTTTCAACACAAATAAGTTTTTGCAGATTAATCAAACTTGCCAAAAATATGAGATTAAAGAAAATAGAAGAGAAGAACAAATTCTCTTAAACCTGTCGTTGTAACAAAACACTGTCCTCACTTTAGCATTATTTAAAATTGCAAAAAAAACCTCATCGTGTTTTAATGGATTTTAACAGAATTTAATTCTTACTCCTCTCCCTCAGCCTGTGAAAAGAGATTCCCCATTAACACAACCTCTTCCATCCTGTGTTCTCTTCAGGATAACATTATGAGGCAGCAGTTCACATTTTCATGTTTATATGTGTAACAGTAGCCATTTTGTCCTACTGATCCTAAATTTGAGTGTTTTGTTTCAGGGGTGTCTCAACCACCAAGTGTCTTGTGTACATCATGTAACAGTATCTTCTCCTCCGCAGCCGTCCTCCTGCTGCCAGGAGGCCACACTGATGGCTTGGCTCAGAGAAGTGATTAGGGAGGTCAGACCGATGAGGTAGCCATCCTCCCTGTTTCCTTCGGACCATGGGACGTTGTGTTGGAGCTCGCTGTCGGGCACGGGGGTTGTCTTCCCAAAGTCAATCATCCACACGCTGGCCTTGCTGCTGTGATCATGGACAAAGAGAAGCGAGCTGCCAATCACCTGTTCAGATCACACCAAAAAAACGTATGCAGATTTATTTTAAGATCGGGTAAGGATGAATTTGAGTGAGGTGAATAAAAAAATTGGACAAGCAAAAAATCCTCTGGGCTCATTATAGTCCTTCTTTATTTAATAGCTGTCATTTCCTTTGTTAGTTTAACAAGACAAGATTTGTCTCTATGTTTACAAACCTCATGGGTTCTGAAAAACAGGGAATTCTTCAGGGTGTTACTCAAGGCCAGGAGTCTGGAGTGGTACGCTTTCTGAAAGCACAGATGGTTCGAGTTGTACTTCAGCAGCAACAAATAGTGCACATTAACAAAAAGGAAGGAAAGGACAAACATTACAGAAGTGTTTGTGGGTTTTTGTGTTTTCTCCATTTCAAAATTTTAGTTTGGCGTGTAGGATTTTTTTTGGTTCAGCAACAAGCTCTTCAAACATAGATATCTTTGACTGAGAAGCTCAGGTAACCTTAACCCAGGTAAAAAGGTTGAGCAGGTGGTCGGACGCCTGCGTGTTGGCGTGTCCAAACCACCCATTAAGGAGCGAGGCTGGTCTGTCTGTTTTCATTCACTTTATTAATTTAATTCTTAATTTTGTTCTGAACTTTTGTTTATGAATGATCATGTGATTGAAGAAATGTTTTCAGAATAAGAGCTTTATAATGTTCTTTTGGCAGAAAGAACTGACCAGGATGTCCAGGTGACTCTTGGTGAAGTAAAGCAATGCCTCAGTGACCTGAGCTAAAGTCACAATTTTCCTGAAGTCTCTTTGGACGCTGCCGTCCTCCATCTGACTCACAGGGAAAAAGAAATACAAAAGCATAGTTTAGGAACATCTTTAACTTGCAGGAAATCAAACAGTTCAGGCATTTTTTGGTTGACATTAGCTGTGCAGTGATTTTCCTGGCTTTTCGTCTTACCATGATGCCCTCTATCCTGAAGCCCAGCTTGGACGTAGAGGTGGTTGTGTCTTTCCACTGAAGGTATCTCCACTTGGTCACCCCTTTCTGTGCGTGTTCCTCTGCTGACAGAGCTGATGGGTCTATTTTCACCATCTTCTGGTACATGTCACTGCGCAGGGGGGCCTTGACTCGGGCTTTGATTAGTTCTTCCTCCTGGTATGTCCTAAAAGGGGAAAGGGGATATGTTGTACATAAAAAAACATTATAAAACAAATATAAAAATGTACATTTTGAGTCAAATAAGCTTTTTATCATGTCTATGTGAATTAATATAAATTGCTAATTTAGCAGCAAGACCCAAACTAATGATCAGATAACGTTTATCTTTTATGTTGTCAGAGTACTTTTCATATGGAATCAAAAGCACTTTTGAGCAGTAGGCATGAGGGTGCATCTAAGGTCAAAATATAACCCAAGCATACTTAATGAAAACTCCACTTAATG
>JAQNCA010000032.1:14878937-14892605 GCA_029783725.1 Acanthurus tractus | reverse complement strand
TTCTGCATCATCCCCTGAATGAATGTAAGTTTCTTGATCCATAATACCTGAAAAAGCTGCAAAAACAGAGAAAACAATCCAGAAAAGTAAATGTTACAATGCAACAAGCAGGTTTTAGAAGATAAAGAAAAAAAAATCAAACTGTTAGGTTAAGATCCACAGTTCTGGTGACTGAAATATCTTGAATGTCATCTATTAAGTTAACTGGTTCATGTGAAAAAAGAGAGATGAATCAAGCCTTTTTGTTTTTAATGTCATAGAAACCTCATGGTGGTCAATGATAGTGTGATCTCATGAAGCCTGAGACACAAGAGCTGCTGTCAAAGCACCGGGAGCTGCAAAACCACTGAGTCCAATCTGAGTCACAAGCAGAAGCCAGAAGACTCCAAACTGCGTCAACTGTTACTCTCACTGTATAACAAGCATCAAGATTCACAGACGCAACAAAGAAATGTGCACCAGTTTGTTTTGACGTGCTTTTGATTAGTTGTTTTATCATTATCCCTTAATGGACATCAAGTTTCTGTAAAATTATGCTTTTAAAGGATCTTTTTAATTTAATGTAATTAAAGTTTTAGTGATATGTTAAATCAGTAGGTTGTGACTTGCTCACATACAACATATAAATGAACACTGATGTCCAGATCAAGATGACTGTATTACTTACTGTAGTAAGGATTACAGTGTGGTGATACTAAAAGCTAATTTGAACTCAATATCCAACTCAAAAGTTCAAGAAAACAGGCGAATAAAAATGTCCATGTGATATAAAACGGCAGCATGCTGCAACAACACTCACTACTCACCTCTGACCAACTGTGAGCTGTTAGGAAATCACTTCTCTTTTCCCTGTAGTCTCTTGGTCCGCAACTTGACACTGTCTTGAAGAAATACTGTGAATAAAAAACACAACATTCACCCCACAGCTTTTAAAAAGCTGCTATTGGACTGGGTTTGGCCCATCCCAAATGAAGACAGAGGGGGCTGCCAACTGGAACAGAGTTCTCAGTGTTGAACATGACACCAACAGGAGGGCTGAGGTTTTATTTTGGTTTTGGCAGTTGCTTAAATTGATCGAGGAATTGCTTTTTATGACAACATTGGTGGATAACTTGACTTCTAAGGAAAGTCTATATTTTGATCTCATTCATTAGTATGATTTTAAAAAATCCTTTAATTTTTATGTACTCTAGCAATTTATGCTCACTCACATTCATGTGTTTTATGGCTTAACTGATTGTTTTTCTTGTGTGTGCTTCTGTTTTCTTTTCTCCATTGCTGCTTGATGTGTTGCAAAACTCTTTTTTTCATGCACTGTTCCTGATTTTGATGACTGAATCTAGAGAGACTTGCCTCTACTTTGGTTATAGACAACATCTCCTCTTGCATAATAGTATCTTAAATTTGATGTAGCAACCAAACCTACATACTACTTTGGAGATAAGAGATTTCTGTTACCTTGACCAAGATAAGTGAATTACAAAGTGAATGGATGACAGGAAGTACAGATATTTTGATAGATATGCAAATTTTGTATTTCACGGAATATAAATCATGCATAACAAAGAACCATTATACTTTCAAAATGAGATGTTTGCTCAATCCTTAAGAAGACTTAGGTTAAGTAAATTCATCTCGGCACTGATGTCGCTTGAAAAAGACACGACAAAAGTCCTCAGAAAAGTGAAGGAAATAATCTCTCACCAGGAGGGGGAGGCATCCTTTTGAGGAAGAGAAAAAACCCGCCAAAATATCCATTAGCCTAGAAGAAGACAATTTCGTCCAATCAAACGTAGCGACGGGCTCAAACCGGAAAAGGTCCATTGTTGTATTTCATTTCACATAAACGTTTGGAAAACTGCTTAAAGGTAATGTTAGGGTTATGTTTCTCTCAGTGATGTGTAGATGGTTTAACAACGTGAAACAAGCGTTGTCAGTGAAACTGAGAAAATACGCTACTGTGACAAAATCTCGTACTGTAGAGACTTCGGCGTGACAAGCAGAAGTTAAATAACGGACAGCCTCCGTTAGTGAGGTTATCTCTGAAATTGCTGTTGAAGAGGCATTCAGAAAATATTACTCATTCATGTAAACAAAATACCAGTGCCGCTGTATTACGATTACAGTATAGTGAAACACCTGCCATAAAGTTATTGATATCTGTTATTACACTACTGTGACAATGACTGTACTGTTAAAATGTCAGTATTATAATAGTGTGTAACTGGGAAAAAAAATTGCTCTTTGAGCCAGATTGTATTTGTTTCAAATCACAGTGTAGACTGCTGCTGAGCTCAACTTGTTTTTTTTTAAGTTGTGTCCTCTTCTGTCTTCTCTTTGCAGGATGTCCTGTAACACAAGTGTTACTCGTGTTCAAGTGTTGTCTTCAGGTCAGGCTCAGCGAACCCAAGTTAATCTAATGCCCTGCGAGATTGAACATGATGGGCCTGCTCAGGTCTCACAGTACTTAGATGCCACAACAAAAGACTGCAAACAAGGTACACTTAGTATGTGTTTCTTCCCTTTCAGATTCTTTTTGTTTTCAAAGTTTACACTTTTATTTTGTTGGACTACCACTTAATGCTGCTGAACTAATTTGCAGTGAATGGAAAAATGGAATTGGAGATAAATCCCAGAAAAAATATCATCAAATGTGGTAATTTGCCAATAATTTCAAGAGAAATTGTGATGGGAAAGTCAATACATTAAATGCTTCCTCAACAGAGGACACTTATAACTAAAGCAAAAGCAGTCTAATATCCAACTGTTGCTGGGATTTTTTGTGCTGTATTTAACTTGTTTTGTTCAGAAAGATGGGAATCAAGGGAATAAATTAAGTTACTTGTCTTAACAAATCAATAAAACAGCATCACCATGCTAAAGTTAACTTTGGTTAGTGACAGATTTAAAAGGTGCATCTCCTGTGTTGTCACACTGTTAGATTGAAGGGGGAAAACACTTTCTTTCATTCCATCATTTTTTGTTTTTTTCCCATTACAGAGAAGACAGTGTCATTCAGAGGACGTAGGTTAAAGGGACAGGAGCTCAGCTGTCCACAGGGCTACACTGGCTTGATACTGAAAGAGGTCAACAAGCCCGCCTCTGACCAAGAGGTAAACATTAAAATACTTACAGCAAGGGCATAAAATCCGATATGCAGTTATTTGTGTGGGAAATGATTTTGTTATTGTTTGTATATTATACCAAATTATATGTGTGGGGGTTTGTGTGTGTCCAGGACAGGACAGTGAAGTTGTCCTCTGTTTTCGACAAGCTGACCTACTGGAACCTGGAGACACACCCGACGTCTGATGATACAATTGTAATGGCCATGGATTGGCCAGAGTTGGCTGAGGCGGTGAGTCTGAGATTAGCAAACAAAGTGGGCTTAATCAAAGGCCAGACTAACCTGTGTCTCTCAGTAACTGAAACATTTTCAGATAAATAATTTTTAATAAATCATAAGCATACCTCTATGATGATCTTTTTTTAAATACGACCAACCAATATCACATACTTGCTAAATACCAATATTTTACAAAAAGTAGACTGTAATTAAAGGGAAGTGCTTTTATTTACAGCAGTATTGTATGTAACCTGTGATCACAAGCATGCCATAAATGACTTAACATTAGTATTTCAAGTCTTGTGCTCAACTTTTATCATTAAATGATCAGTGGTTTGTTTCCTTAAGCAGGATTAATAGATTTATCAGGATAAAGCACCAACTCTTTTATTTATTTAATGTTCCAGAAGAGGCTCCACATTTTTACTTAGCAAATTTCTATTAGTAAATTTCTGCTGGAGTGTCCTAATACTTAATTTTATCGTGAGAGGAAAATCAAAGCAGACTAGTTCACTAAAAGTAATTTAAATTGAAAAAATGATTTTACCACTCATAAGCTGTTAATTAATTTTAGACCCCAATTACTTTTATTTAGCTTGTGTTTTTGAGTCACAACTGAGGCCCGGTGCTAATTATCAGTTTGATTATTTTACCCAAGATGGTTAAATTAAAACCCAATTCCTGGGTGGCAGGTTTGCTGCTGAACAGTACTGTGCTGTGGTGGAATTCTTTTTTAGTGTTTAGAGTATTATTTGAATTAAATAAACAAATATGTGGCCTTAGTTTGTATTTTGTCTGTTCACAGATCCATGGGCCAGTAGAAGACTGAGGAGAGACAAAACTCCCTGCAGGTTGTGATCAGTTTGGTGTTACCGTGGCTTGTCAGGAATGAAATGTACAGTTTGATGTCACTGGCTGATGTAGTTTTTATACTTTTGTATGATATGCTATTTTGTAGTAAAGCATGAAAAAAATAAAGCTGTTACTAACTGACCAACATGTGTGTTGTGAGATTCACTGAAACATCACAAATGTACACCTTGTTTCTACTGAACAGTGTTTATTCACAAGGTGACATTTAGATTTTGCACTCTGGTTACCATGAAACCCTCTAAATGATCACTAACTCAACTGTCCCTGATGAGGATCCAGTGTAAAACTCTTGGGTTTGTATGGTAAAACTAATACTAGTCAGTTTTCATTACACAGAAACTGTAAAACAGTGCAGGACAACAAAGTGTCAAACAGTTACATTCAGGCACATACAAAGTTTGTGTTTAAACATTAAAACAGAAGGCAGAATTTCTGCATGTGTTAGAGAGTGATCACACTGTATATTCTATCATACTTCAGGAGAAACACTTGAGAAATAAACATGGACAGCAAGAGAGGGCCAAAACATTGATGGTGGATCCCCAAACATTCACACCTCCTTCCTCAGATTCTCTGATGTTTTTAAAGAGGGAAGGTTGGCTGGAAGTTGAGCAACTACCTTATTTTCCATTCATAATTTAGAACTGACTCTGATGGAGAATGGACAAATAAAGCACCTTCCCTCTAATTCATCAATTTGTATAGCTGCCTCACTATGGAAAAATCCAAATATAAGACTTTGAACTAAAATGGACTTAAAGGGGTGAATAGGAGATCAGGAAACAAGGCTAAGTAATGGCCATTTGGCACAGTTGATTTCCTACTTCATTAGATACACTGTGTACATCAGGTAATTATGTAGTGGTTTCTTCAAAAACTGACGTAAAGAACATCGTGTATTACAAAATGGCACTGTCTGATTCTAACTTTAAAATGTGTGCAGGTGCTTGCTTCCAAGTCAAAAGTTGTTTTCATACTGTAAATAAAACACTAGACATTACAACACGAATACATTTACAACTAGTCAAACGTTGCTGAACAGTCAGACACTTAAAAGGCAATCACACACATTACATTTGATGTAACTGATAAAAAACAAAACAAAATAGTTTTCACTTACTTGTGTTTTGGGTTTTTACAGAAAACACAAGCTGTAGGATGTAACTGAGACATATTTGTACATCTCCTTCATACAAGGATGCATATGGTTATTTTTGTACTAATATAAATAATAAAGATATTATAAAAATTACAAACCTAAACTGTAAAAGTCCTTTTAAAATATACAGGTAGTTGCACTATACAAAAAATCAGTATCAAATTAAAACTTTAATCAAATCAATTAGCCTTAGAGAAGGCTGATAGCACTGCCACACAGCTGGGGTTTTAATCTCCAAGACCTGTAGATATCCTGGAATTTTTTCAAAGTGGGGGCATTCTGCCAATTCTTATTGTCAACAATTCATAATTGCTTTGAGTCCTCAATTAAGAAAAAGTGCAAAAATTCTCTTGGTCAGGCTTCTGAAATTTGAATATTTAGACTTTCCATTTTTATTTTTTTGTACTGAAAACTAAATATTTTTGAGCTTTGAACTGCTGGTCAGAGTTAAGACCACATGTGAAGCTGCCATCTTTGGCTTTGGAAAATCAGAATATATATTTCATTGACCAAAAATTGATTAATTAATTAAGGAAATGATTGTTTGTGGCAGCCCTAATCTCTTCAGATTTCAAGGTAGAATTCAAGTTAGGGTTTTAGGTTTATTTTCGTGTGTAAAAGTACAGAAATACAACTGCGTTGTTTGTGTGTTAGCTAAGAGATGGAGGTGGCTGGGAGGGCTCCATGTCCCCCTTGCTACGTTTGGCCGGCAGCGTGTGGTCATGAGCTTTACGAATGTGTCGGTACAGGTCACCTGACTGTGTGTAGCTCCGGTAGCAGTAGCGACACTCATAAGGACGTTCACGTGTGTGCACAATGGCGTGGCGCCTTAGTGTGTATGTACAAGAAAAAGTCTTTCCGCACACTCCGCATGTGGGGACATCCTCCACAAAGTTCCCCACAGAGTCTTGGAAGACCTGGAAGTAGGCAGGAGGGTCAGAATGATGCTGAGCTGTGGACGTAGCGATGAGGGAGGAGGTGAAAGAGGAAGTGTCATGGGAAGAAGGTCCGGCACCAGAGGAGGAGGAAGAGGGAGAGAGGGGGAAGGCGTAGTCATTTGATTGGGAAGTCATTTGTGAGAGGCCCTGTGGGCGGGAGGAGAGAAACTGAGGGCTGTTCAGCTCCTCTTCTTGAATGTCATCTTCAAAATCATCCTCTAATTCCATAACTGGTTCTCTCTCGCTGCTTTCCTCTCTCTCCTCTTCCAGCTCTTCATCAGATATAACAATTGCCTCCACTTTGACTTTAACATTCTCTCCATCATTGTTGCCTGTCCTCACTCTGCCAACAGGAGGATGAGAGCTTTCATTTCTAGTCATGTGCGAAGCCCCCTTGTCTCCCTCAGGCCCTTTATGAGTTTGGGTCTGAGCGGAGTCAAGGTCCAAGGTTTGGTGTTGGAGTGACACAGGGCTTTTGATTTGAATCTGAAGAAGTGCACACTCTGGAGGTGAATGTGTTGGGTTTGTCTCTAAGTTTGAAGTTAGTGCTGATGCTTGGATTAACATGACCATCTGTTGTCCTCCATCTGATATACCTCTGTGTTCAGCCTCTGGGGGTTTCCTCACAGGGTCATCACGGAGCAGTAGGGGCGTGTCCTGGTGGGGGCAAGGGGAGATGCTGGACCCGGACTGAGAAAGAGCAACCACTGACTGACCACTCGCATGGCTCACTGGCACCAGGGAGGTAGAAGATGAGGAGGGCTGCTGGTTACTACTGTAGCTGATGTACGACAGAAAAAAAGATAAACTCTTAAGAAATTTTGAGCAACAAATCATTTAAACATCTATTAGCACACGGAGAAACAATTTACAATATTTAGAGCAGCACAAACAAAAACATATTTACTTGCTGAACAGAGTTTCTGATTGTAATTGTAATTTTCTTCCTATTTTCTTTTGTCTCCTATCTTCTTTCATTCTGCTCTGAGCTCAAAGAAAATGTCAAACATGATTAAAAATAGGTCTGATATGGAGTAATCCTGTGTCATTTTTTCAGGCTGAAACAGTCTAAAAATTCAAAACAGACCTGTACCTGTATGTCTCAGTGGTGCTGCAAGGGCTGCAGAGAGCTGACCCTTCTCTCTGACCTCCAGTCCTCAACCTGGTGTAAACTCCTGAGGCAGGAGCAGATGGGCCCTCAATAAGGTCCTGCACCAGTTCTCCACCTGGGGGTAGAGGAGGGACGTCCATGCCTGGCTGTGTGGTATCGGCCAGGTCAGGGCTCAGAGGAGTCTGAACTCGTGAATCTGATGACCCCCCAGCAGTCCGCCGCTGAGACATCACAGACTCCAACTGACTCCTCTCTGCTGTTAGGGATACTGAAGAGAGGGGGGCTGCCATGGTGACAGGATTCAAGTGAGTTCCTGCTGTGGCAACTCGAGGCTCAACTCCACTGTCACCCCTGCCTTCCCTCCCTGTCTCTATTGCTTTCCTGGCACCAGCACTCTCTTCAGAGCGAGTGCTGTCAGCCTCAGCCAGAGGCCCTCTTCTCTGTAGTCGTCTCTTGCATACTCTCACCACCTCATTCATGTGAAGAAAGCTTGCAGCTGCCAATATGTCCTCCACTGGTGGAGACTCATTCAACTGCAGAACGCCCTCATAGACAAAGTCCAGGAGCAAGCCAAACGCAGCAGCTGTGACAATGTCGCTGTCAAGTGTGACAGAGTTGCTGGTGTTGTTTCCTCCACTGACTCCTGGAGAATCTGAATAGAACATGTGGAAGAAAGGCGAGCAGGAGGCCAACACGGCCCTATGAGCCAGGAAACGGGATGATCCCACTATGACGGTGCAGTCACAGAGGAAGCCCCGCAGGCGCTGTGAGCGCAGAGCAGACAGCAGCTGCTGAGAGTGCTGGGGGAACTCCATCACCTGAGCAGCAGAAAATGACAGAAATGCAGGAATGTGAAGAGACAATGCTTCTATCACTGAAATAAAGCAATACAGACAGGTCCGTAATCACCTGAATAAGCTTTCTGTGAGTACTCTTTGGTAGTTCTTTTGAGACTTTGCTGAAAAAACAGTGGCTTTCACAATTTAAAATTCAGCACATGTAAACTAGCGAAAAAAAAAAACTTACAATCAAAAGCATATAACCAAACAGATTGTTTTGATTATATTTACGTTTTTTTCTTAAAAGAAGGAAAAAATACAGTAAAAGGAATGTAAAATGAGGTATGTGGATATGCTCATCACTTCTTTGTGAAAAAGGACCCTGATCGACCCTGCATCACGTTTTCTTCAATGTAAGAGCACCCTGGAAGGCATTTTATCTCGTCTTCTGGTGGCACAAAAGCCTCTTATTACGTATTTTTACTGTGTTTTATTGAGGGACAGTAAAGTGGACACAACAGCGCCGTTTATTAGCATGAACTTACTTTAAAGACTGACTTAAGCAAGGGAAAATTGAAATCTTAACATACCAAGAACATCAACATGTATCGTTCACAACTAAAAAGAAAAATATTTTAGGACGCAAGTTACAATTCACAGCTATTCGCAACAAACTTAAAAAAAAACTCAGGAAAGTAGAACCTCCGTCTGTCTGTTGCTAAGTACAGATTTTTCTAACCGTTGAGAATCATCCGGTAACGTAACTAACGGTACGTTTCCATGGTGACATGCCCGAATTGTTCAGTTCTCCGACAGTCTCGTCTACTGAAAATCTCAATTTGAAGCGCTATAAAGGCCGTTTAATTACATAAAGATGAGAAAGATTTATGGAAAAACAACATGACACATACCACAGAGGATCCCAATGAAATTACGAGGTTGTCTGGTCAGAAAATGGGCAGCTCCTGCTCATCTATGCTAACAATATCTAGCCAAGTTAGCTCAGCCTCTATGTAACATTTAACTAGCTGGAACCTCCGTTAACTGCAGAGTTATTGTTTGAGTAGTTGGGTATGTCTTTTAAGATACAGTTAAATTTCTTAAATGAATTTTAAGTCAAGATATCTTTATTTCACGGATATAATACATATGTTCTGACCTGCTGTTTGAGTGATGTTTTCCTCCAGGACGAAATGCAGCTTTTCCTCTACGGTGCCAGCTTACCACAGCACCTTCAGTGCAGCAGCGCCATCCAGAGGCGGAAAGAGAGAACAGAACGGAAGTGGGAATCTGCACATTGGTTGCCTTTACGGGAGTTCGCGGACCACAAATCTGTTGCCTTTGTAACGTCTCACTGAATTGAAACCGGTACAATTAATGTCACAATACAGTGATAGAGGAGGAAGAGGAGGTAGAAAGGGGAGAGGGAGGAGAGGAAACCGTGGTGGAGAGGTGAGAGACTATAACTATAAATTAAGATATTGCCACGTCTTTTTAGGAGTTTAGAAAGAGTTTTCTGTCACCACTGTATTATTAATAATCAACACATATGTATGAATTGTTTGGTATAATCAAATCAAATTCTAAATTTAAATTAAAGCTAAAATTAGAACTGTGTGTGTGTGTGTGTGTGTGTGTGTGTGTTTGTTTGTTTGTGTGTGTTTGTGTATGTTTGTATATGTTTGTGTGTGTGTTATCGGTCATACATCATACATTCTTCCCTAAGGACAGGGATGTCCGGCTGTCTAAATCCATGTCTTATGCTCTTCGACATGGAGCCAACCAGATGGGTCTTGAAATGGGATCAGGTGAGCAGTCAGGTCTACACAGGTACATCTTCACCACTACTGTCATATTTTCAGACACAACCTGTAAGCAAGGAAGGACCTCGAATTAAACTATGATTACACTATGATTGTCATCATTCTGGGGCTATATTTTACACTCAGCCAGGTTCTAACAGACATAGTGGAAGGAAATGCTGTATCGAACATATAATATGTTTTTAGTATTTTACTGTTAGTTTAAGATATTTTTTCTGCAGCAGCCATAATACCAACATCTGTATTCTCTGTCACAAGATGCTTGCAGACTGTAAATGTTTTCAAAGGCAGTTTACAGGGCAAAGGGGTAAGTGCATGAGTCAAAATCCATTGCAGAAATGTAAGAAGGATTCTAATAATCCTATCCTCATAGACGGCTTCCTGTGTGTGGAGGAACTCCTGGCTCACCCGCAGTTCCGCCCATATTCACTGGAGGACATTGAAAGAGTTGTGGCCACAAATGACAAACAGCGCTTCAAGCTTCGTCCCCACCCGGAGGACGGCCGCCTGCAGATTAGAGCCAGTCAGGGCCATTCAGTAGAGGTAAATCTCAGATAAGGTGATTCTGAAAAGAGACGTACAAACCTTCGAAAAGCTTTGAGAGTTTTAGTTTTTTCTCCAAACCAATATATCAGGATGTATTGTCACACCAGGTGATTGCTGCAGTCAATATGCACATAAAATGAACACCAAATCTGCCTTTAAAAAGAAACATTTTCCTTTCTTATAGACAAGGAAACGTAATAAATTATGAAAGGATTTAGATAAAGGAGAAGTCATGTGTGCAGCCAGGCATCTTTCTGCGTTTGAGAGAGTATGATTGTACAAAAGCCATTTTTTTATTGATGTGAAATTTCATTACAAGATTTTCGCAGCTAGTTGTGCAACAAAATTGTTTCCCCACCTGGACTTTTTTGGACATGCAAATTAGTTTATGTGTGTTAGATTTTAATCTGGTTTAAACACCTTCTGTGTACCCTTGCTGTGGCCAGGTGAAGGATTTGGAGCTGAAACCGGTCCTGGCTGGTTCTCAGGACTGTCCTGCAGAAGCTGTTCATGGCTCTTACCTCCGTCACTGGACCTCCATCCAGCAGCAGGGCCTGAGCCGCATGAAGAGGACACACATTCACCTGGCACCAGGCCTGCCAGGGGAGGATGATGTCATCAGTGGTGAGCTGTGTGTGTGTGTGTGTCTGACAGATTTTAGCATTTAGACAAATAGGCTCTAAAGTGTGACTCATTTTCCCACTAGGGATGAGAAGAGACTGTGATCTAGCTGTGTATATTGATGTCCCTAAAGCTCTCGCTGGTAAGCTAAGCCACTAATGACTGCTACCCAACACAACTGACCCAGTCTGTATGTTTAAAGAAGATGTGCTCTTACATGTTGTCATGTCTGTGTGTATCTGACTGTTCAGATGGTATTAAATTCTTCTGGTCAGAAAACGGTGTATTGCTGACTGCAGGCAATGCAGAGGGAAAACTTCTCCCAAAATACTTCAGTCGAGCTTTAAGACTGAGACCTACAAGTAAGAAAAACTATCACATGGATTAATTCAGTCTTGATTCTTTGTGTTTGAAATTTAAATTTAGGGCCATTGTTTACTTGTCCACTGAAGCCTCTCTTGTCCTGTGTTTCAGGGAGCATCCTGCCACTACAGTAGCAGCAGAGGATACTTGTCTGTCATTGGTCACAGCTGGACTCACCTGACTGTGCTGTGGTTGGTCGATGCTTATCCTAGTTGCCTTGGTAACACCTGTTGCATGGCAGGAGCATCCTATTGAAAGGATTTTTGTTTAGCAAAAGAAGATTAATTCAGATATCACCCTCAATGTGACATACTGATGAACTTTTTCATTTTGTGTCATTAGTGAAAGGATCAGGTTGGCTTTAGGGAAGCATACTGGTAAGGTGTCACATTTCACTTGTGAGCATTGTTTATTTTTAATTGGTGAATAAAATATGGCACATATTTCATCAAACAGTGGTAAAGCACATGCACAACCCTGTTTACACACCGACTGTTGCCAAAACCAGCCGGGCCTTTAAATGTATGACCCACTGAGGGCATATTGTATCTGTGGTTAATCACGTGACTAAATTTGGGAGAGCAGAGGATGCAGACACTGTGGTTTTAGTTAACGGACTTCAACTGTTCCTTGTGAGATATGGACACTCTCTCTATCACACACACTGAGTGTGAGGGGGTTCAAAGCTTCCTCTTTGAAACCTAAAAAAAACTGCCATCAAATGTCAAAACCATTAGGGAGTGAAGACAGAAAATGACAAGTGAATTACTTTATTTATTTTAAGAAATGTTTGTTCACTGGTATATTTTATACTCCTTGTTGTTGATTCTTGGCTGTGAAAATATGCAGTACATTTTAAAAAAACTAACATTTGAGTGACAATTAAACTGCAGCTTCGGAAAAAAGCAAGGCTTTCTGTCCTGAGCGACACAATATCCGGATACTGTGAGTTGAATAAAGAAAAGTTGCTACTGGCTAATACATCTGTTCATTATTAATTTCCAAGAGTTTATTCAAATGTCAAGCCTACTGATTCCAGACCAGATGTCCGGCAGTTTGGCCAGACAGCAGTCCATTGTGCAATAAAAAAAAAAAAAATGAACTGACAAAGTTAGTTGTCTTCAGTTCAACAGAATATTTTGTTTTGACCATTTGTCACAATGTTCTGATGTTTTTGGAGTTGCCATAACATGAAATCCATTTCCACATAGTTTTTCCCTGTTGAGACACTCAGGAGGTCAGATGTGGGCTGTGAAGGATCCACTTTTGTTGAGTTTTAGTCTTAGAGAGCTTCATGGCCACCTGTCAGCTTGTGGAAAAGCTCCTCATTGAGCGTGTCACTCTTCTCACGACTGCGTGTTGACATGAAAATGTAGCCTCCGATGAACTCATGAACAATTTTGCAGTCAGCAGTCACGCAGCTAAAAGCAATGTTGATGTTGCCTTCAAACTCAATGGCAACCTGAAGGAGTCAGACACAAGAAATTTGTGAGAGACAGCTAATGCGTTGCTTTTGCACGTTGCTTTTACAGTTAGAACTCTAACTCTTTATTTTATGGATCTCACTGAAGAAAAAAGTTAAATGAAACATTAGTGTCACCTGTCGTATGTCCCAGTTTACGTTCCACTGCTTCATGTTGTTGTAGCGCCAGGTCCTTGTCTCATCACCTCCACCCAGGTCGAAGCGGGTCAGACGGTTAGGAGCAATGCCCATTACTTCATCTTTCCGACTGCCCTTAAACCTGTTGGATAAAAGCATCTTCAGCCTTTTGTGCTAAGAGAGAAGTCAGTCTTTAATTCCCTTAAACTTAAAGAAAATTCACTGACCATAAACAACAGACAAATTTATAGTACTATTACTGCAGGAGCAGGAACAACCTGTTTGCAGTTTCCCAAATTAGATATTGCATCAGATATTTCTTTGCAGAATTGTTTCAATAAGTCCTGCACTCATAGTCTTAAATAGAGTATTTTCTGAAAGAACAACCACTAGACTCATTATTTTAACACTGATTTCTACATTTCTGTGGTTTCAGATTAAATGTTTACTTACGTAGTATTTGCTTGTCATTTTATTATTTTGTCATTTACACCAAAATTGAACAGATC
>JAQNCA010000032.1:14867964-14878837 GCA_029783725.1 Acanthurus tractus | reverse complement strand
TTTTAACACTGATTTCTACATTTCTACATTTCAGATTAAATGTTTACTTACGTAGTACTTACTTACTTTACTTGTCATTTTATTATTTTGTCATTTACACCAAAATTTAACTTTTCCTTTTCTTATCTTTTCATATTCAGATGAAATGGTCCTACATTTCCAGAAACATTCAGTGAATTCTACAAAGTTTTAATTTGAATTCTAAACCTAACCTGACAACAACGTAGGAGAGGCCAAAGTCAGGCAGGGCTTGCCAGGTCTGCAGGTAGCGCATCAGTGCATCTGTCAATGAAAGCTGAGCCACGTTCTGGTATGCCTCCAGGATGCGAGGGGTCAGCTTGAGGGGCAGGCACAAGGAAAGAGATGTCAGATGTAATTATATGGCTGCCTTGAGCATAAAGTGTGCAGGGGTTTCAGCTGCAGAACTGTTCAGTTAGCTCAGCTGTGCAAGGTCACTGTACTGCTGTCCAGAAAAATGATTTAGCTCATTTTGTAATTTGGTACCAGATCAAATACCAAATAGGTTTTTTATTTTTGGTATTTTGGCCCATTGCTAAACCCTGCACTCTGCTGCCTCCTCAGGTCATAATATGAAACATTTCCATTTTATTCTATCTTCATTATGCATTCTTTTTTGTGTCCGCGTTGAAATCACCATCTCTCCTGTACCTGTTTGGGTTTGTACTTCTTATGGTAGCGTGGTGATACAAGACTGTGAGTGTTGATGCTTTCATCGTTAGCAGGTACATTGCCATGGGAACCAGAGCTGCTCTTTTGCATAGCCAGGAAGGAGCCAATGCTCTCGATCTCGCTCTGGTAACTGCTGTCAGCCAGAGTCTTGCCTTTGGAGCCTAGTCGACATGCAGCCATCCACTGAGCGTACTGCTGCTCCTGGATGGCGAGAGACAAAGACAAAGATATAGAGCAGAGAGAGAGAGAGAGAGCGTGTGAGACTAAGGTTGTGGTCAAAGAAGAGAGATAGTAATATGTAATGTAAGAGGTGTTATATGGTGACGTGTTTGTGTGTGACCTCACATTTTCACAGCGCAGGTAAACTTCATTCATGCCCTCAGGTGCAGGTACCAGGAGTTTGATAAGGAACTTCTGAACTGCCACGTTAACGTCCGGAGCAACCTCACATCCTGTGTGCAGGATAAAAATCAAAACAAAATCCAATGCTAACGATTCTGACGTTTATGTATTAGACACATAAAAAAATTTAAATATGGCTGGAAAAGATAGGAAAAATTTCACGTGATAAACATGACTCAGATCTGCATGACATCCTGAGCTCACTGAGTCACGCTCACAGTTCATTTTCTGTATTTATGCCATCGTCCACATCAGTGTTGAAGTCTTTTTTATTAATGCCTCAATTCCTCTTTGAGCCCTACAGTTTTTTCATAACACTGATCCAGGATTACCGGTGATCCCATTAACCGACTCTTGAGCAGCACTCACACATTTTACCTCCTATGGAAAGCTTTGTGTTTGCATGTCCTGAGGTTTGCTTTTTACTGTGATAGGTGATCATCTCTTAGTAGTGATGTTACACAGAGATGAAAAAACAGGTTCCTAAAGGATGGCAACTAAATTATACATTCTTAATGTTTTTCAATAACTAAATACATTAATTTGGTATAGGAGGAAAATATCATAATAATAAATAATACAGTGGTTTTAACATTTAGTACCTTTAAGGTTAATCTGTTGAATAGGCTCTCCGATGCTTTCTTCTTTGCTCTTGAAATAAGAGATGGATGTATCCTGAAACTTGAACCAGTACTGCTTATATCCCTTCAGAGTCAGCCTCTTTGGCCTGAAATGTACAAACACATTGCTCAGTTTTACAGAAATTTTAAGGTTTCACTTTGTGTAAAATTACAGAAAACTGTTGCTAAACTCTATATTAACTCAGTGCATCACATCAAGAGAGGGGAAGAAAACATGAGTTGAACAGGCCATGCTGATGCTGTTGAATGGTTAGAAAATTAATCTTACCTGAATATCTTCAGATAGTCGTGGAGATCAGGAGCAGTCATGTTTTCCTGGAGAAAAGACAAGTATGTTTTTCACTGGATAAAAGAAAACTCTTATATTGCCTCATTTTGAATGTACTGTTTGGATTATCTTCAGTTCTTTCTTTACACAAAGCCTACTAAAATAATTTCAGGTACAGAAAAACACAATATCTTTTTGTTTGTCCGGATTTTAAGATGATACAATCCTGACAGGAGCTAAAGTTTGATGATGAGTTCAAGCATAAATGTCCGACCAGCATCTCGGATGCAGAGCTGCTCTCTCCCTCCATCTTGACCTCCAGGGACTGCAGGGCCGACTCCAGGTCGTCCATGGCTGCACTGGAGCTCATCATCTGGGGCTCCGACAGAGACACCTTACTGATGTGGTACTGCAGGGGTTTGAGTGTAAGAGAAGAGAGGGACAAATCTATTTTTGAACACTGTCGACTCTAAAATAAATAGATAAATGAATAGAAGAATTATACCATTTTGATAAGTATGTTTCTTAACAGACAATTGCTTTGATATTTGCCTTTTAGGTCTCATGTGGTCCAGTTCTCATGCTTATTCTGTCAAATATTAGTATTTGTGTTCCTGTATTTATAAAATAATTTATATTTCTTGACAAAATTTAAGTGTGTCTGAAGATAGTTTTTCCGAATTTTACTGGTCATACTAATTTTGAAATTGTGAATAATCATCATGTCTCTGACAATATTTGCACTTAAATACATTTGATAAATTTGAATTTCAGTAATATGAAACAAAGAAGCAATTACAATACAGTTTCGACACAGGGGTCAGATTATTACTGTGTCCTTTTTGTATGAGGTTTAAAATCAAGTTTGCATTGTACTGTGGAAATGCAGGAGTGAATGAAAGAGTAATAAATGCTAACTCAAAAATATTTGAAAATATTTCCAAATTCTGAGTTTAAACTCGGTTGTAAGGGTGAAAACAAGAATCCTAACCACATATGGATCTGTGCATCATAAACACTGCACTACATTGTACCCATCAGTCAAAATTAGGTCAACTGAGTTAAAGCAGATTTAATGACACTGTTTAGAACAAAGTTTTGAGATATTTGTGACGAAATGTAATGTAATTTGTACCAAAATATTACATTTGGCATCTTAAACAGTTTCATGATGGAGTGTCTGCGTCCTTTGTTAGATTTTCAACATTTGTTCATCCTCCAGCCTTGCTGACACACAAGCAGTGTTGACCCTCAGCAGCAGTGCTTTCTACCTGTAGAGCTCCAAACAGCATCATCTCCTCTTCGGTGCAGTCGATGTCCTCCAGCAGGATGGCCCAGCGTGCCTGTTCATACAGCTGGGTCAGACGCACCATATCATACTGAACAGACACAGATAGAGAGAGAGACAGGTCAAGAGGGGAAGACAGGGTCAAAATCACACACGTACACACATACTTTATCAATAAAACTAACATGTACACACACACCTTTGGATCTATATCGTAGAAGGTGTAGAATTTGAAGCGTAACCAGACTTTGTCGTTTTCTTGGATGCCCTGCTGCATGAGACAACGGGATGAGTCCAGCCACCTGAGAGGAAGTAAATGTTTATGAGTTTATATATAACATTCATCTCAATTTCACTTCTCACTGTAATATTTTTTTTCTAATATACAGGGAAATATTATACTTCCGCAACACTGGCTATTACAGTACTAGCAGCTAAAAGTAAGCTTGAAGCAGACATGAGCAGGAACTCGAGACGGGGACAGCAGGACAGATAAAGAAAGGGGAGGGAGAAAATGAAAAAGCTAATTTTGCAGAAGAAAGGCTGAGTGTGCTCCCTACAGCTGAAATGTCTTTAAAGCTTTAAAGCTTTAAAAAGCTTTAATTATAACCCAATAGTGGAGCAGTGATAGGAGTATCTTTATCAACTAACATGCACATAAGAATATATTCAGAAGGCAGCTGCTTTATTAACTCAACTAAATCTCACTCTTTCTTGAGGATAAGTTTAATTAGCTGCTGCCCTGTGAGTGCAGGATAGTCCATAATAACCGAACTTCAGTCATCGAGACAGCGTCTTGGTAAGTGGTTGCTAAATTGACATATTTGTCAATAGACAATACAGTCACCTGCAGTAAAGACAGAACAAGGTTCCCTCTTATTGTGAGACAGCAGCTTTAACCACTGAACCAGCATGCCTCCTGGGTAATTGGTCCACACAAGCTCTCATTTCCCAGAAACGCCTAATTAGCCAAACAACGTGCACCTGTGTGAGCTCTATGATACAGCTCTTCTTCGGACTAACTGCCCAAAATGTGTGTGTGTGTGACTGTGACAGCAGGGAAACCTTAACACAATGATGTAATTAGATATGTACACAACGTTCCAATAAAAGGAAAAGCTATAAGTTAAAAAAGGAAAGGGGAGAAGATTGAAACTTGGGGGTTTTTTTGCAGTAAAAGCTGCGGGACTGTAGTGTTTTAAAGTTTTTCTTACACCAAGCAACAGCTCCTCTTGTATACTTTTCTGTAAACTGCGATAGCTGACATAAAGCAGCAGTACGAATGTGTAAAAGCTCACCTGCCATGGATGACAGCCTTGTCCACCATGCTGGCTGGGCGGTACTGCTTGGCTATGACCTCAGGGGCAGGTGGAGGCTGGGTGGTGGAGACTATCTTGTAGATGGCCTCCATCTCAGGTGAGTCAGCAAAGTGAGCTGGCATGCCATTGTACAGACAGGGCCGGGACACTGTGAACAAAGGTTACAAGGTAACAGAGTTACTTTACAGATTAATCTTCTTCAGAAACGTTCTGAGGATTATTCTCAGACTACAACATAAGTCACCACATAAAGTTCATATAAAAATAAATCCATAAAAATAATAAAATGAAGAAGGCAAAGTCGAAGCTGGGTATCTTTAAATACACTTGAAATTTGGGGGTAAATCTTGGATATTGGATGTTTTGGGGGACATTCCTTTTTTTTGGCTTGGGGTCACCAAATATAAAATGTGTGTCTGTCAAACCTGCAGGGTGGATGAGGTGTGATGTGTGTACCTGAGGTTAGGGGCACCCCCGTCAGGTCGTAGATCTCCTCTGTTGGGTCTTTATCTTTCTTCTTCTTTTTTTGCTCTATGGGCCGAAGGATAGACAGCTCCTCAGGGCGACGGATATCTGTTTAGGTAACATGGAGGAAGTGGATGCAAAATTTATTAGCTTTGTCAACAAACTGACGGTTTCAGCTGGAATACTGACAGAGATAATAATTGGAGAACTAATCTCTGGACATGTAGAGATGCATCATTCTTCTGGCCGTTGAATAAAAAACTAAAAATAACCCCCTCTCACCTGTTTTTAGTTTCCCATCAGTTTTAGACCATATTGATTAGACTCTGTGGTACAACGTCAGCACATCTGACTCCAGATCAGAAGGCTATGTGTTCAAATCACATCAGAGTCAAGCATTTGATGCCAGAATACAAGCCCAAAACATAAAATGGTTTCTATAATGACTTTGCGGGAAGAAACCACAAATGGTGAAGTACTGAAATCAAATGTCTCTTGCATAACTTTCAGCACAGTTTCTTGGTGCAGTTATAAATTTCAGGCTGCACAGTGCAGACTCAGTCAAATTATGATACTTCCACTATGCAGATCTACCAAGTTAAAAAAAAAATTACTGGCTTTTGTCTGTGTGCAACAGGAGAAGAGAGAAAATAAAACAAGGAAAGAAAAGAAACTAAATGAAGCGACTTTTTTTTACTTGAAGAAACTGAAAGTGCTTCTGAATCACTTGACATGAACTGGACATTTTTCCTCTGGCCAATGAAGTGACCAGAAATGAATATTACTAAATCACCCCTTGCAAATAGTCTCCAGTTCTTTGCTGGTTTTATGAAGTGGTTTATAAACTCTGTGGTTCAATGGCAGCACATCTGTCTCCAGATCTGAAGGCTGCATATTTAAATTACATCAGGACCAACAGTTTCTGTTCATAAACACGCATAATTCTTAATATTTCACCCTTCAATAAACAGACGTTGTTGTAAACAGTTATTTCCATTGTTTCTTCTAAACTACATCTCTTAACCATTACACTATGCTGAAGAAAGTGACATCAAACCACTGAACATGTAAATATAAACTATTATTCTATCAGACGAAGAACTAGAAACATCTGCAAGTAAAAACAAAACAAGGAAATATTTTCCACCTGAAGACATGAGAGCAGCCTCAGAACCATCGAGCACAAAATGTGGATATTAGGCTGACTGGAATTAAAAAAGTGATCATTTTGTCAGCCACTCTATGGTGCATTTCAGACTCTGTGGCGCAACGGTAGCGCGTCTGACTCCAGATCAGAAGGTTGCGTGTTCAAATCACGTCAGGGTCAAATCTTTTCCCTAAAAAGAAACAACCTTTAGAGCGGAGGCTGTTTTGTGTGGCTGCTAGAGTAGAACAAAACTGGTGAAGTTCATGATATAAATGTCTTTTGTGGCGCTTAAATTGCAGAACCTCTATGTAGTCACAAATTTTTGGCTGCACAAACATCCATGCTATTGGTGAGATGATAAAATTTACATCACACAAACCCAACAAGCAATAAAAACAGTTACAGGCTTTTTGTGTGCATTAAAAAGTGTGCAGAGGTATAAAAGCAAACAAAGCAAAAAAAAGGACAAAGAAGGAAAGCACAATTCAAGACATCATTCAGGAATAAAAAGGGTTGAAAGTAGAAAGGGAGAGAGGGAAAAAAACTCAGGAAAATAAAAGAGGACTACAGAAGACAATCGGAAGTAAAGAAGAGGGAGACACTCACTGAGCATCCTGCAGATGCCCATCACAGTCTGGAAAACAGGGTTGGAGAAACAGGCTCGGAGCCTCAGGGTGATGCCACTGGGCAGGCACAGCCTCAGGGGTCTGTGTTGGGGCATGTAGACTAGCCGGGCGTCTGCATGGATGCCATATTTCTCTAAAGTCCAGGCTGTTCTCAGCAGCCACTGCTGCTTCTGCTCCCACCACAGCCCATGATCTGACCAGTCACGCTTGATCTCTGCAGAGGACAGAAACAAAACAGATGTGACTGTTAACTGGAACAGAGTTATCTGACTGCTGAGAAATCCGACTTCTTCAATTACGACATAAGTGGATTTTTATCTCTTTTACAGTTCAAACATTTTTTCACCTGAGGAACCTAAAAGGCCCTTCTGGACCACTGGACATGTAAACACAAAAGACTTTAGTGACCATTAAACCAACAGTTGAATGTCATTAACTAGCCTTCTCCTACTAGTAAACTGCTTCTCGCAATTACAATCCTTTTCATAGATTCTCTGGCACAATGGCAGCACATCTGACTCAAGATCAGAAGGCTACCTGTTCAAATCACATTACAGTCAGCAGTTTTCCTTAATCTTGAGCAACTTTCAACAATGACTGAGTCTCGAAACTATGTAATCAATATCAGCTCTGTGAAGCCGCTGGATGATAAGGTTAATGGTCACAGTGACACTCCCATTTTTAGTCCATGCACAGTGGCTGAGAGAAAGACTGAGACAAGCAAAAGCAGACAGGCAGTGACCCACGTGTCTTTTCCACCAGCTTTAGGATGACCCCTCCGACGTGGAGGTCGGAGGCAACGCTGAGGGTGACAGGTGGCGCATCAGACCCCAGGTCCTCCACTATGACTGACAGGTCCCATGCCGCCATACTGGGAGAAAGAGAGAGAGAGGAAGAGAAGGAGAAATGCAGGAGACAGATCTGCCAGTGGAAGGAAGACGGCTTGCGAGGAGAGAAAATAGCAGGAAACACAAACATGGAGAGAGTGACAGGAGAAAAGAAAATGATAAATCTAGTGACAATGTCAAACTGATGATAAATTGTTGTTAATGGCTGTTTAACAAATGCTTTTTAAATTATCTATTAGTGTGACAAATGTTTTTTTGTATGTTTTGTTTAGCAGAAATATGAGACAGCTCAGACACATCAGTCAAGGAGAAGAAAATGATGAAACTGACTTATAATAAATCAACCCAGTGAGGTTTCTCTCGTTTGCTTTTCCATCACTACAAAAGAAGAAACTGAGTATTTGAAAACTCTCTAAAACAAGACCAATGCAATAAAAAAACAACAAAATAAAAAATTGTTTTCTACATGACATCATATTACTGCATTAAAATGACTACCAGGCAAATATGACCATTTTTTCTAGATTTTTAAAACCTCTGTGAAAAGCTGATTGATAAATGCTCTAGTTGCAATAAACAACATAGTTGGCAACATTTCAAAACAACATTATTTATAATTAACAATATTTTAAAAAAGTAATAAAATATTGTTTGTTACTTAAATGTATTCATTCTAGAAATGCTCTTACAGTTTTACAGGGCATTTTAAATTTAAACAATACAAACAGAACAGATGACCTGTCACTCATATTTTAGCCAAACTATCGTTTGAAAAAAGACTTTAACTCATGGTTCAATATCACATGATACTGAGCAACACACAGGCACTCAATATACACACACACACACTGGACAGACAAGTTGATACTGGCAAAATGTCCAGTTTGACAAGTACTTCCTGTTTCTGACATTAGCTATCATCAGGGACACATACTTCCGCTTTCTGTACCGCCCAAGGTAAGATGTCCATCCAATGCCTATTAACCACCCAGTGCATGTAAATGACAGTATAAACACATCTTAAGTTTATTACTTGAAAGGATTAAAACGTGTGTTATAGCTTCATGTATCTCTTTCGTCAATGACTGCTACGACTACCATGACAGGCAAGAGAAGACATGCGTTCACCTCCCCTTACCACTTTTGGAAGCCTTAACTATCTTACATTATATGTGACTAGATATTAGTTGAGATGTGTGACCAGTTCCCTTGAGGTCACCTGATTATTGACCCACATATATTATATATTAACAAAGAAGCTTCACACATACACACCCGGCCCTCACACTCTCTCAGTCCTCATGCTTTCTCTCACACTGTCACTTACATGCACACACATACACCCACACTTTAAAAGACAATACCGTTAGTCTCCCTGGTCCAACGTTTTGAGAAATGGCAACTGGGGAACTCCTGTGACTCTGTCAAAACTTTGATGAAGTCTCCTAGGGTTTTTCTGTGAGAATATGCAGCAGTTTCGCCTCCCTTGGGCTGGGCAGGTTGTGGTCTCTGTAGCTGTGTCTGCACTGCTTGTGTCACTTTTGTCAAGAAAGGCTGGTTCCTTTTTTTGTCAGTTTCCGCCAGGCGGAAGTGTGAAAAGGGTATAAGTTTTGACTGACAGGCTGTGTGAGCAGTGCATATTTGGCAAAGCATATTTGGCTCAGTTAAAAAAAAAAAAAAAAATCTTTTTATATCAAAAGTTTTTGGATGTTAAAATTTCATGAGATTGTATTTATGTCATAACAGGTTTATGAGGTCAGTGTTGGGTCAATTTGGGGAAAATAATTTCACTTTCAAATATTGGGCTAACCTATTTGGTTGTGCATTCCACTAGGGGACAACAAACTATATTTTTGTGGCCTTTGGGCATCTTGACTTCTAGCACACTTTTCCACTGATGAGCAAAGTTCACATGAAGATACAGAAACTAAATTTAAGTGTGTTTTATATGTGAACCCAAGTGCTGTGTAAAAATACTTTTATGATACAGAAATAGCATTAATTTTTCTCTAAACACTAGGTTTACTACCGAGGGTTAATGTTTCAAATACCCCTTTTACAACTATTGTTTGTATTTGTTTGGTCTGCTTGTGTGCCCCCATCATCTAGTTCCGAAAAATCCGACGGTTTTGAAGGAAGCGTAAGCTTGCGCGTGCTGTAATCGGCTTTTTCATGTCATATATGTAGGGGTCGATGCTCGTGATGAGACAAAAAATAGAGCAGTGCTGATCACATTGTAGCAAAAGCTAAACTTGTAATAATTTAACACATGAAATGCAAGTATTTGATTCTACAATACCCTTAATGACGCCTTTTTTCAAGTACGTCATTGTGCGACAATAAACTGGCGCCCCTTGTAAATGGTACATCCCACATGTTAACGTCCAAAACAAAAAATGGCACATGAAAACGTTTATCACTAACAGATTTGTCAGTATCGAAAACGAAACCTAGTCACGGTGTGTGGACATTGCTGGTATCTGTAACGCAGCAGGAACACGACCGTCACTCCCCTCGGTATTATTCAGGCATGGCACTGCAAATATCAGCTCTGTTTTCAAATATCAGAGCCCCTCTGTATACCGGCCCTCTGTCCCGTGCTAACTACCGGGGAGCCGGTGTCAAGTTCAAACACATTTTAACTTCTAGGAGCCCCCAGCTGGGAGAGAAGCCAGCAACAGGTCTTTCCCGCGGCCATATTAACGCTACCCTCCGAGGTGAGAAGTTTTCAACAACAACAACAGCAGCGTTTTGGAAGTCCAGCCGGGGCACCGGTTCCTCCTCACCCCAGAGTAAGAGAGCCTGGCTAGGCAAGGTCGTCTTCGGTGCCGTCCTCGGAGTGAGCACAGTCACGCTGGTCCAGTCTCTCCACACCGGAACCCTGACCGCCATGGCCCTGAAAGTTAATCTGAGCTCAGATGAGGGAGACTGGAAAAAGACCAAGGGTGAGACCGTGAGGCTGAGAGGGTTTCTTTGTTACTGTTTCAACAGCTACCCTTCACAGTGATTTTCCGAAAGACAAGAAAAAAAAACAAAAACAAAACCCGTGTGCAGTCACATGACCACAACACCTGTCCAGCTGTCTGTCACTATCTTGCCATTTATACACATTAGAGGCGAAAGAAAGAAATGAAAGAGTAAAATTAGTTTATAAACACAGTGTTAGTCAGTGTAGAAAT
>JAQNCA010000032.1:14847099-14867864 GCA_029783725.1 Acanthurus tractus | reverse complement strand
TATACACATTAGAGGCGAAAGAAAGAAATGAAAGAGTAAAATTAGTTTATAAACACAGTGTTAGTCAGTGTAGAAATTATTCTTGAACCGAAAGTTTTGTCTTATAGTTTGAATTTGGTTATATAATTTCTAGATCTTTTTGAGAATAAAACTAGATGAAAAAGCATGCAAAATGTTGAGTTTGAACCACAGAAGCTTAGAAAATATACAGGGTTTGTACTTGATTCATGAGTCATGCAGTAAATCTGCCCTTGAACAAACTGGAACTTGACTGCCAAAGCCTCACAAAGACCATTAAGTACTTTCAGGGTCATATAGTCTCACAGCACACCACTCTCTTTAGGATTCTGCAGAATTTAACCTTTTATGCATTAATAATTCTCTTCTATTCTTCTGTCAGCTTTTCTCCAGACTGGAGTGTCAAAAGTGCCATGTCTGGCTAACAGAATATTAATGTCTGCTCTTTCTCTTTGTTGTGTCTCGCAGACTTTTTACTGTCTCTGTCTGTGAAGGAGAGACGTGAGTACTACAGGACGCCTAGCTCTGTGCCACTGAAAGACATCCCAGCGTGGACTCCTACTGCAGGTCAGCCACCCAACATCAATCAAAGTCATTCAGATTCATTCAAGGTTAAGTGGTCACGGTTGTTAGACTTTGTAGGAGGGGTTCAAGAGACAGTAATACTTCAGGTAGACAGTAATACTTGAGGTAGTGTTATAAGGTAGCATTTGGCCACATCACATCAAATAACCTGCAATAATTGCATCCTAAGAGCATGTTCAAATTATGAGTAACATGAAGACAGTTAAACATCATGGAGAAAATTTGTGAAAGTAAAGGAGTCAAAGCTGAAGATTTCTTTGATGAGCTTTATTCAGCTGTCATGCATTTGGGCACTAGCAGGCTTCGTAGTTTCAGGCTGAGGGAGCAACTTCAGTTTTGTCTCTCAATTTGCTCTTAAGACAGTGAACAAAAACAGATGGTTACTGTGGTTACATCTTGAATTTGTACCTGAATTTCTGCAATGGACGTTGAAATTTATTTAAAACAATGTCCAGAATTGACAAAGGAATACGTGGAGTAAAGTCTTTTTATTATATATTGTAACAGAAAACAGCAGCTGTGCACAATAATTCAGATAAACCCCAGTGTGGCAGTCCAAACTGTTGCAGTGATAGCTGTTTTGAAATGTTAGTGTGGTTTGGCAAGTTGACCATGTGAATAATACTTAATTTATACTAAATTTATTGGATGCATATATTTCATTATCAGGTGGTTCTGCACAAACTCGCTACCAGAGGAATGAAAAACTGGATGGAAAAATTTCCCTGTACAGCGGTGACATCACCAGGCTGGAGATTGATGCCATAGTCAATGCAGGTATGTGTGAGTAAATGAGAGATAAGTGTTTGTCGATGGATCAGTGTGTAGGTAAGTTGTCCATTATGGTCGCCATTAATCTGTTTTAACCCATATTTAAATAAAATTAAGGTAAAACTTTCTTTTATTTCATTGTATTTCCTTTGTTTGCAACTATGAAAAGGAACACATGCAAAAGAACAATATGAAGAAGAAAGCCAAACAGTAGGAAATATGAGAAAGGATTATGGATGAAAAAACAAAAAAACTGGGCACTAAACTGAGCCCAGCCTCCAGTCTGTGCATCAGTGTGCAAATACTGCTCATAAATTTAGCACAAAACACCTGTGAGGGCGGTTTGTGCTGTGATTACGGGTCTGATGCTTTCTTGCTGTGTGGGAGGGAAAGCTGCAGGCTTTTATATGGTTACACAAGTTTGTGCTGTGAATTTTCTTTAAAGACACAGCACACGTGAACACAAGGACAACAAAAGGATTATGAATCAGAAGGATGTTGACTGTCTCCCTGGTAACTTTAAAAAGGAGACAGTAGAGACAGGAGCTGTTTGAGCTGCTCATGTGGAGTTTCAGCACCTTTTAGTGTATGAAGAGACTGCTTTAAAATTTGAACTTTTGACCTCTAAAGGTCAAAATCAACTCAAGTAATCTGGTAATAGTGTTTTAGCAGAAATTGATCAAAAACACTGAACAGAGCTGATCATTAATTTCATTTAGGTACATCAGACATAAAGTAAATTGTTTGGACATTCACTGAATCTTTACATTAAGGGTGTTTTTAGGAGTGTTATGTTTGGTTCCTGGACACCAGACACATATTTTACTTTGATTTATTTCAAGGCCACTACATCTGTTAGTGTGATAAAACAAACCTCAGGTTTGTTGCATAACTGTCCAACTAGTGCTGCAAACTTTTTTTCATCATGATTTGATATAGATATTAATTAAATGCTCATAAAATTTATTGCTGAATAATATTCCCTTAATCTTATATATTGACCAATTGTTTATGCACTCTTGGTGGCATTTTTTTCTTATACATATATTTGATTGTGACTTGTTTTCTGGCACTTCCATTTTCTGAAGTCATAAATTTTAAATGGCAGAAGAATGAACACAAACTGTAATCAAAAAAATAAAAGAACTAAGTGTGTTTCCAGCAGAAGGTCATTTTGACATGGTGGAAATAACATTTGAAGGCCAGCAACAAGAATATTTATTCCGACCAAGTTCACTTATAATAAACATTTCAACACTGATTAGAAAACTGTTTTTTTTCACTAAAATGTAATTATTTGGGTTTTCTACCACCAAACCTAGTGAAATAAAATGAGTTAATGAAACTGTTCTCAGTTGTCATGACTGAGCCAATTATCAATAAAAATTTGATAATTAAAAAGTTAATAGCAATGGATATACTGTATTAATCTAACCCAATACATTTAATTAAATGAGCCATCAAATCCTTAATTACTTTCTGTTAATATTTTTAAGACAAGTGTATTATTTACTTACACTTCTTTCAATAGTTTTGGTTCTCCAGCAGTTACAAGTAGGATTAGAGTCTTCTAGTGACCATTAGATGGAGCCCAAAGCCAGTTCATACACTGAAGATCTTTCCCACAAGGCTATTTGGGCATTTGGGGGAAATTTAATCGGCATCTTGGCACAGTCGGTACATCGGGGGAGAGTGAAGCAGGCCAGCATGTCTAAATGATACTTGATGATGAGGCTTTAGCAGAAAATGATAGATCTTTACTGGCAGCTGACTGTCAGCAGGTGTAAGCTGTGCCAGCGTCAAGTGAATATGTTGATCGTTGACTCTCATTTTTGGCATTATTTGCTTGTGTGTGTGTGTGTATGTGCATGCAAGCATTCATGCGTGCATCTACCGGCAAATGCTAAAGTAATTATGTGTGTGTGCATACAGCAAGTAAATCTCTCTGTGTGTCTTTAGGGGCAACTCTGCGTAGGGTGCAGGTTTTTACAAGAGCTTTTACAGAGTCGCACGATGCAAAGTAGCAGGGAATCAACAAGAGGAAACAGCTAGTAAAGTGTCATTTAGCAGAGAGGACGAGGCAAGGTGAGGGAGAGGGAGTGAAAAACACTACAAAGCCAGAGGAAACATGACTGAGAGATGGGAGCGTGAGAGAGAGTCAGAACACGAACTGACAAAAAAAGCAAGGAGAGAGTCTGGAGGAGTGAAAAGAGGAGGATAAAAGAGAGGCAGGGAGGGGGCACAGGCTAGTATTTAAGTCTCGGACTGCATTGCCATGGCAACAAGCAGGTACGGGGTACCCACAAAGGGGTTTTGGGCAGCAGAGTGTGATCATCCTTTCTTGACGGACTTATTGGCAGGCCAGCTGACCGTCTCTGTGGTCATTTTGTCGACGAAGCCACTGACCTTTCCATTCAATGACTAACTGATTGACTAAGAGGCTCTGAGGGATGTTAGTCGCACTTAAAGAGATATGACATTAAAATAAAAGACAGCAGTGAGCAGACATCGAGGGACAGGAGAACAATTACAAAATAGACAGTTAGTTATGCTCATTTAGAAAATTGCCGGCTAAATTATTCTCCTGTTGCAGATCTAACAGCAAAGCATCAGCATTAGGAGGCAGCCAAATGAGTGCATGTGGTTTTTAACATGTGGATAGGAGTGTTTTGGTTTTTTTTTTATCAGGCGGCTCTGAAAAGCCTTGAAAAATCATTTAGCCCCTAATGTAGCGAACATTCAATTGAAGCCAACTGTGGCCAATTATACGCTATATTGGCTGACTGGTAGGCAGGTTGGGAGGTGGGCTTCCAGGCCTGGCTGGTGGTTAGCAATTGAGTGCAGATACAAAAAACACACACATGAACGCATGAAGAGACACAGAAAAAAAAGACACAGAAGCCCTGGAGACCTGTGAGTTAACAGGTGGAAGTAACATGCTTCTCTATTCTGTCCCTTCCTCCCCTTCCTTCCCTCCTTCCTTCATTCCTTCCTGCTCTTCTTCCCTCAGTCAGCACTGATTGATCAGGTAAGCAGGGCGTTGCAGGGAGGCTGGACGACTGCTGTTTTCGTTTGTGTCGCTCTCATAAAAGATTGGATTTACAGTAACCCTCCACTCCTCCCTCTCCTCCTCCTCCTCCACCCCCTCCCTCCTTCCTTCCACACTTTTACAGCCCCTGGCTCCTGCCCACTCCTATAAAACACTACAAACATAAAAACCCACAAGCACTTAAGAGCCGTCCTGGTGAGGTGGGGGGGGGGTTATTGGGGGAGGAGACGGTGGGCAGAAACATCCTCCTCTTTACACCCCTCAATCACTCCGTCCGGAGAAGGAGAGAGAGATGGAGGGGAGGATATATTGTCTCTGATGGGCTAGCTGATTAAGATGGATTGCGCAATGAAATGTCGTTGGAGTGATGAGTTCTTAGAGTGTGTGTATGTGTGCAAGTGTGTGTGTGTGTGTGTGTGTGTGTGTGTGTGTGTGTGTGTGTGTGTGGATTCAACGTCTCTGCAACTAACTTTGCATTAAAACCTTTTTTCAAATTGATTAAATGCAAATTTGCTTAGCTCTACTGAGCAGCATTTTTACTCGCAAAAGTTTTATCCCTCATTTCCATTCCAGCCCTTACTTTCAGCTACTGTAGTGTTTATCGTGTTTGACATTAAATGCCATTTATTTTGTCCAACGTTTTTCTCAGCATAAAAATGAAATTTTATTGAAAAAGATTTAAAGCTGGGATAGGCAGAAACTTTTTGGCGTCACTGGGAAAAAATTCCATAATAGCCTTTCAGCATATGGTAATTCAATTGGTCTGAGAGAGAACTAGGCCTCTGCACCTCCTCTTGGCTCTGTTTTCAGACAAAAACCAGCCCGTCACAGGAGGCTTTGGCCAGTCACAGGTAATTTCAGAGAGAGGGTGATCCTGTTGGCTGCTTTGCTGTAGCAGATGTGTGTTTACACCCTTCAGAGGGTGAAAGCTGCATTTATTAGTGAAAAATCCTGCAACATGGGAAATTTACAGATGACAACGTCTCGGTTCAACGCAAAAGCCATGGTGGTTGCACGTATTGATGAGCTGCAAAGTGGCAAGGTGACAGACATTTGGGATAAAGGTTTCAGAAAGTCATGTTTGTATATAGGCGTGTGTATTTGTGCAGTATACTATCCTCTCATCCCACTGTTTGAAGGCCCCTCCAGTGCTGTGTGGCCTGGGGTTCTCTGTCCTGCAGCCCTGCACCATGGGGGGGGGGGCGTCCTTTAGATGATGCATTGGGGTGAGAGGGGTCAGGCTTACACCATGGAGAGCAGGTCCTAAGAGGCATGAGATACTGCAGGGCAAACTATTTCTTCTGCGGTTTGAATTTATGGGGTTGGTAGGAGGGGCTTAATGCGGTTAGAATTAATGCAGGAGAGGAGAGGCAAAAAGTTTAGTGAAGATTTGCACAGATTTTGTCTTCTTAAGCTTCCAGAACTTGACTTTTAAGCTCTTTCAGTAGTTTCGTGTAATGTCCCTTTTTTCAGTGGAGCTAACTCCATGTGTGAGAGTAAATGCTGCTGCTGATAAATCTTTCAGGCTAGACTATAAAAAACTGTCCCTAAAATTATGCCGCGCACCGTCAAGTGATAAAGAATATTCTGGTCCTATCTCAGCCTTCAGAGCCGAATCACTCGTCATCGTCACAATTTCTGCTTGCCGAGAGTCAGTAGGAGTGTGTGCGTGCCACCTTTGCACACGTGTTTGGACGTATTGACATGACTAAATGCATGTACGTCTGCGTGTGTACACCTGTGTAAAGCTGCACCTGCTCGTGCCAAAAATAAAAGCATTTCACATGAGTCTGGCTCTGGGAATGTGTGTATTTGCAGTATGAAATCTGGCAGGGCAATGCGTGAGTGTGCTTTTTGTGTGTGTTTTGTGTGCAGGTGTCCTATCATGTGTGAGTGTGCATGAGATAGGGTCTCCCAGGTTTTTCCTCTGCAGGTCAGAGATAAAGCTGGAAACCCACTAACTGTGGCAACAGCTGAGAGATACAAGATTAGAGCCAATAGTTTTCCTGGCCTGCAGGTGACAGACAGGATGAGAGAGGGAGAGCGTCTTTCTCAGTCGACTATAATGTAAACTGAGAAAGTAAGCCGTGATGAAGTGATATGGGGATGGATAGCAGTACACTGACAGGGAGAAAGGGAGAAAAGGTCAGAAAGTTGTGAGGCAGCTAAAGGCTAAAAGGCAGAATATGTCTTGTTATCTCAGCATGGCTTAATTTTTATGGAAGTTTTTGGTAAGGGACATGAACATGAGAAATGCCCGTTCTTCTGGCACACTCAGAAGAACCTGCATTTCTCAGGAGAAGTCTATAAATTGCAAGCACAGATGAGCCGGTCATGACATATGGCAGACTTGAAAAGCTTGATATTCATGAGAAACTGATTGAAGCCTGGTACTCGACTCATCAGGAATGATAATAAAAGTGTTGATGTGTAGTCGATACTGAGGTCAGAAGGTTACTCAGCTCAAAGTCAAATGACAATATCAAGGAGTACAAATCAGTCATAGCAAACGCACCTCCATTTCATTCATTAATACACACTGATCATTAAAATCAGCTCCTTTTGCAACACCTGATTCTGGATGGAGATGGTTTGAAGAAACACTTTAAACAGAACAAGGAAAGCCATTCTGATTGTTTTATTAATCTTGCATGTGTCCTTGTACCAGACAACTGCAGCCATGGAATAATGAACTCTAGTTTTGTGCAACTTAACTATCAAGCCAACTCCAGCCTAGATTATTATTTATTTCTTTATGATGATGTTAATCAATTGATGAATCAGTGAGGATCTAGGTCAATAGAATTTCTACATCAAAGTTTAAATAAATGCTCAGTGCCTTAAATATGTGGCCTTTTCTGTGTTTACTGAAACCCACTGAGCATTATATTATATTTCATAAAAATACAACATTTTCTTGTAATATTAATGAATTTTAGTATTTAAGGCACAGCAGGGGACCTCCATGGTGAAATGACTAGGGAATAAATGCAAATGTAGCCTATGCCAGGTTTCAGTAAAAATGCAATAAAACATAGACAATAGACAATAAATAACATTTTTAAATGGAGTTGCTCAGATTAAATACAGTAAGCATGAAATCATTAACTTTTATGAATAGCTAAAAAAAAAGCTAAGTTAAAAAGCTTTTCTTCCGGCTTTTTCACACACTCTCCCTGTAAGCAGTTAGGAGACTGTTGGACTGTTCATCTTTGTCTTCTTTGGCTCACTAGCTTGTAACGGCACAATATTACTTGACTGACAGATGTTTGATGGCGGCCTCGTTGGTCACTCCTGGTGCTGGAGTTGTCAAGTGATGAAATCTCACTGTCTCGCTCCAGTTGCTTCAATGGCACAGCTGCTGGAGTGAAAACATTAAGACATTTCAGTCTCCTGTTCTCAAATCTAAGAAAAACAAAAATTATTCAACATTAAGTTTCCACATAAAAACATCAGGGTTGAAACCTATGATCATTTGACTGATTAATCTGCTAGTATTTCTTTCAAAAAAAAAATTATTCACTAACTAATTATTTCAGCTCTAAAAACAATCTTATTCAGGCCTTTCTGCAGGATTTTTTCCAAGAAATTGTTCAGCAGAGATAGTGAGCCACCTCAATCCTGACAAATCTGGTCATATGATCAAATTAGAATGCAGATGGCAGCCCAAACAACAGCCACACTCATTAAAAATATGAAATTTGCCTTTTGACATAGCATAGTGCTCCTTTTCCTAAAAGAAGAAAGCAGCTAATTGATATTTTTATTGTGACAATATTCCAAATGACTGTGAAAACAGTGTTATGATATTGAATGGGCTGCTAGTGCGATAATGCGGCCGAGAATTATCACCTGAATCTTGCAGCTCCCCTCGGCTTTTAGTAGTGTTGTACTGAGTTTCAGCTCATTGTTAAGCTGTCTGGATGTAGTGTTCTGGTTCACTCTCACTGCTTTCACAGTGTCGTTTTCAGCCGGCGGCCAGCTGGTTCCAGTGAAAAAGGCTCTAAAATCCCTCTGTATGCTACCTGTTCAGCACCAAACAGCAGACACACACAGTTAAAGACAAGCTGGTGAACATAGTGGAGTATTTAGCAGCTAAAGAGCCTGATATTTCCCTCAGGTGTCGGTGAAGACCAAGAACTGAGCTAAAAGAGACTCATCAGGTAAACACCAAGATGACTCCCAATTAATGAAAATGCTGTGTTAATGTTTTACATTAAAAAAATAATTTTCTTTTTGTCCAAAAAGGATATCCAGATACACACAGCTGCTTAATGTGTAATTTAAAAAAAAAGTGTTTGCAAATTGTTTCTTTTCTCCCGAAGATGGTGAAAAAGCATTTAATGTAGGTGTAGCATTTTAATTTTCAGATTCGTAGTAATTTTTTAGAGCAGCAATGATAAATTCATATCAATTGACTGTAAATTAAAAAGCAGCCATTTGGATTATTGATAAATTGTTTCATCAATTGTTTTAAGCACGTTCATTCATATTTCTCAGGAAAACTGTTTTTCTTTTGTCAAATGATAAGATAAAACAAAACCATTTGAAGGCATCACTGTGAACTCTAAGACACTGAGAATGGGATTTGTCACGTTTTTAATATCTCATGCATCTCATACATCTTGTAAAATAAGAGTTAGTTGCAGCTCTAATTTTTTATGATGTTAGTGGAAGTGGTTTCTGTTCCAAGTGAGGTGACATGTTTCTGCCATACAGCATGGTGGGAAATCCTGATATGATAATCATAGCTCTGACTTGAACCTACTTTATGTAAAATGTAAAGACAAACTGAACTGAAAGGAATAAGTGGTTAAAATGTCTCTTGAAAAATGAGGGAGTCATCGTGAATTGAACTCATCAGTGCAGCAGAACCCCCCTAATATCAACTTAATGTTTCATTATTACAATGCACTATATGAGGATGGATGCGTGGGGTAAGCATCAATAATTGAACATTAGTGTTTCTTGAGCTTGGATGCTTCCATCGGGTGCAATATAAGTTCATCCCATTGGAGGAGCATCTTTTATTGATTCCAGAGAAGTCCGCGGTTGATGGTTGCCGTGCTCGAAGTTTATAGAGGATGAAGGGACCGGTGTGTTGAGAATGCATGGATGAGTGGACTCAGACAGGCGGGCAGACAGACAGGCAGCAGGACGTCGACTAGAGCAGCTGTAGGAGAAAGGTGAGAGGGGTGTGCTCAGTGATCCTGTTTGGTGATTTTAAGAGGATAAAACAGGCGAACCCTTGGCTCTGCAGGTAGAGCTCCTTACAAGAGCATTACTCTACAGTGGCACAGCATCACACTCCTGCAAGGCTTCACTGATTCTTAGCTGGCTTTGTCAATGGAGCTTAGCGCTGTGCTTTGCGCCAAAATCAGCCTGGCAGACATCCCTGCTTTCAACACTCTGCCTGCTTAAGTGTGTATGGAAGATTGTCAGGCCTGGCTTGTTGGTGTAAATTGCCTCAGAGTGGCTAAAATTATTTCACCTTAGCTGCATTTTCCTCATTTGACTGAAGTAACAGGGGACATACAGTGGGAATCTTTGCATGCTTAACCACTTTATAAGGGATTTTCCGGCATCTGGCCAAGGATTAAGTGATATTTGTCACAGACCCACTCTGAATGCCACTGTATCCACTCCAATCTCTGGTGCTTAAGCTGTTGATAGTGTGTTTTTTTTTAAGTATGTGAACCATGAAGCGGTTATTAGAGGATAATCAAGTTGTAGCATGATGTTTTTTTTTTTTTTAAAGCCTGCAGAGTTAATGTTTTCTCTGCCTAATTTCATTATTAGATGACTTGTCACATTTTCATCAAGTCACTTATCCGAGGTTTTGATCAGGAGAGGCATGTTGTTATGATCCATTTGGCCTCCTAGTAGAAACTGGGGTCAGAGGATGTGATGGAAAGCCCAGAACAGAGACGTCTTGTGCTGTTTAGGTCCCACAGGCCTCACAGTGTGTGCTCTCTATCTCTTTGTGCAGCAGTTACTATACTATGTCTACCCTGGAGCTCTTGTCAGCTTCACTTAGGACAGGCTCATAATACAAGATGCAAAATGTCACACCAACTTCGCTGTGCCACACAAGTGTTTTACATGTGTATGAACTCTAAGAAACCCTCAAAACAGATATTAAAAAAAATTGACCAGAGTGTGCTTTTGTACTTTGATGCATCAGAGTTGCTAAAATTAAAGACAGGATCAAATAAAATCCTTCTACTTGCTCCCCACTGACCTCTCTTCTCCTGTAAAAAATAATTAAATCAGAGTTGTGTTGTTTACTCGGAAAATAAACTGGGTTCATGAGCTTCTGCTATGAAGAGGTTAGTGATCCCTTGGTGAATTGCACTGTTTCTCCCTGCCGTAGCTACTGTACTTCCTTAGCTCTTGTTCCTATGGCAGTATTCCCTCTGCGCTGACTTTGTGTTTTCTGAAGCGACGCTAATGGACACGTTCTCACAGTACGCCTGTCAACTGTCTGTGCACACAAGCACTTACACAGGCAAATTGGCATTGCTAACGCTGCTTCAGTTTAAGGGTGAATATGATAAGCTGTCAGAACTTAGGCCTTCGACGACCAACTCTCCGCTGAACCAGCCACTAAACCAGGACAAAATTACAGTGGTCAGCATCGAACAGTGTCTCAAATAAAGACATTAACCTGTTGTTCTTACAGTGGGAAGAGAATTAACTGTATAAAATATGAAAGGGTGAGAGGAGAATCCATCTGAGTAAGTCTGATCTGTATGGATTTTAATCTGTGAGGTCAATAGTAAGAATTGATCGGCAGTGTCAAAAGCTGGGTATCACAAAATTATATAGTTTACACTGACATTGAAGAGAACTACATATGGAGCAAAAGGACATTTAAAAGTGCTGTTAAGTTTTTCTTGTTTTGTTGAGTTTAGAAGCAGCTTATAGCACCAGATTGCATTCTCACAATGATAACATTTTCATTAGAATTGGACTGCAGGTAGCAGTTATTTTTTATTAATTTGCTAGAATTATTGATTCATTAATGACTTGCTTATTTGGAAACTAGAGAAATATACAGCAGGTTCTTAGAGCCCAAAGTCATATTGAAAATGGACTCAAATCAGACTTTTATCCAATGTTTAAATGTTACCACTGGGTGATGTAAGGCTAAATTAGTTACTTCATAAAATGGTGCATACTCTGTCTTGAACAATCTAGCACATTTTATAAATTGACTGTCTATTTTTTGGATACAAAATAATCAAAGAAACTGGCTTTCAAAAAGTGTACTGTAGCAAAGAAAAAAGGACGTTATTCTCTTTTCAAATGAAGGGGACCAAAAAAAGTAGCAGCATTAAATGTAAATGTCCCGGTACAAATAATGTTAAATAATACTTGAGTCCAAACAGGCAAACAAAGGAAGCTGGTAAACAAGCAGGCGACAAGATCCAAAAAGGCAAATGATCACAAAAAGCAGACAGGGGGAATAGATGACTGGATGCTAAAGCAAAAGCCTAATAATTCCCTAAGTGACATTTATATAGAGTGAGGTGATTAGCAGGATGGTGTGCAAGTAAACAAGTAACAAAGGAATGATGGAAAGAGCTGAGGACACCAGATGAAAAGTGAGGAAATGACAGAGAAGTTTGGTGGAAGGAAAAAAACAGTCGGTGGACAAAATTATTCATCTGAGCAAACAACATTCAAACCTCAAAATGATTCGGTTTACTAATTTAGTGGATTCAGTGGGGTTTTTTTTGTAATGTGTGCTTTAAAAATAATTTCCATAATCATTTTATTGTTGAAATGGTTCCTGTAAATTTGAAGTCATATGGATAAAAGAATAATTGACTCATACATGCTCTATAGGCTCTAGGCGAAACCTGCAGATGCTTCATAATCAACTGTAGCACTCACACAGAACCACTGGGTGTTGTCTTTGATTCGCAGCTACAGATAGCAGTGACAAAGACATCAGAGCACCTTCACATTACTGTGTTTAATGTGTAAACACACCTACTGCTTCAATCATAAAGGTGCTTATTTTCCTTCAGAAGTGGAGACTTGACTTTATGGGTGATATGTATATTAAAAAGGTTTTTTTATAGACCTTGTCATGTGAAATTAAAATTAAAATTAAAATCTTTACTGTGTACCTTGTCACTATGGAGACTTGCTTGCCATAACCATTTTCCCTGTCCAGTAATATTTGTCTGGAGAGAGCTATTATCTAAGTGCTGCTCATTTCTCTCTGAATTTATTTTGAGAATTTCCACTTCATCCTCCTTATGGTTTGAAAACACATATCAAATGAATGGAAAATTACTCTTCCATGGGCTCTTGAAGTTCTTGCTCATTTTGATGGTAAAGTAAATGAAAGGCTGTAGGCGTGTTTCATATCTTTAAGGGTTTACATGATCTAAGCACCAACACTCAGAGGAGTCATAGCATATACGCTTCAAATTCCTTTTCAAAGCAACTCTTAAACTGTGTTTCTGACTGACATTTTGCTTTATGCTCAGCTGTTGATTTCTGCGAGTTTTTTTCTAGTCTGTCCACTGTTTTTGAGGTTTGTTAACACACTGACCCTCGTCTTGCTTGAGTTCAAATGTAGAAGCATGTATCTCATACTTCTAATTCTTGCACTGAAGTCGTGTTATTATGTCCACTCTGTCCTCTTGTATCTGTGTCTTTGCCATTGGCGAAGTTTGGAGGCTGCAGTGGCTTTGTGAATTGGCTGCGGCATGAATTTAGACAGTGCTGCTGCTCTAGTTTTTCCAGTCTAGATCTGTCTGAGTTAATCACGGTACAACTGTCAGAAAGACCACTTTACTGGTCATTTGGGCAGCGACATTAATGCTCTTTGTGTACCGAGAATTTTGAGCTTTCAAGGTTCAGTGCCCTGAGTTTCCACGGAATGCTCTGATTTCCAGTTTGTGTCTCAATTTGAGTGGGAAGATGGAAGAAAAGCCATGATGCTTTATGGTTCATCTCCAGAGTTCTCTCCCTTCCCCCTTTTTTGTTTTGTACCACTTCCATTTAGACATCATTGCGAGGCTGTGACCTAAGAGGAGCGAGACATTGATTTACACCCCGACATTGAGAAGTTAACATCCCCTTGGAGAGTTAATCCCTAATGTTGTCCGGGTCAGTAAATAAACAGAAAGAAGAAAAGCCAAACTGAAAGAGTTTGCAGAAAAGCTCATTCGTGCTAATTATTTCTCTCCCACCCCTCCCTTGTTAAAAGCTTTCCCACCCCTCCAATCAATCGCCACTTTAGCTAGCAGGAAGGGATAAAGGAAGTGCGAGCCTCATTAGCCTGATTGGGCCGATGTGGGAGATGGAAAGAGATGGAGTGAATGAGGGAGTAAAAGAGAAAAGGAGTCAGCTTGATCATCAGCACTTGGCCCATCAGACTTTCTGTCATCAAGTCAAGTGGTGCGTTCAAATGTTTCGGTCTGTTGTGCAGCGTTGTGACTCCTAGTGGACGGAAAGGACCTCATGAAGGTACTTTGTTCTGTTTCTGAAAAAAGGGAAAGGTAGTTGGCTTGACGTTAATGACATCTTCTTGCATAGCTGCATCAATGAAAAACAGTAACGGAGAAATAGCCACAACATCATGTCAAGCTCAAATGAGATAGATGCAGGTGTGTAGGTTGTTGTAAGTTGATTTACAGAAATAACTCTTTCTTTGACCTTTAAAAAAAACAGATTGACTTATGTCGACATGATCTTAGGCCAAGTGAAAGAAATGCAATTTAGTCTGATAATCAGGCCGCTGAGTGACCCCACTTGAAGGTCTGCCATCATGGCCTCTTTCTGAAAGCATCCCACCGCCTTCCTGATCTCGGTCCAAGAACTCTGTCTTTTTCTGACCTTGTTGTACATGTACAATAAATTGACTGAATTAGATTAACAATGCACACTTTTGGACGTTCTTCCCCCAAAGGCAGTCACGGCATCAAGCTCAGCTGCACAAACAAAAAGTGAATGAAGTAGTTGTGTGAAACAAGAAAAAAGGAGCTTGTGTGAGAAGTTTTAAACCCTGCCTCTCATGTTTTACTTTACATTACTTCACAGAGGAATATGAGCTACACCAAAATAATTATAATAAAAATAAATGATTTAGAGTTAAAGACAAAATGGTGTTTTGATAAAAAAAAAGCTTGTGTTCATGTTAGATTTCATCATTCATAATCAAAAGCTGGTAGTCAAAAATATGTTGTCAGGTCATTTGCATTTGTGTTATCGTTTTGTTAAATGCAGTTCTAATTTGTGGGAATAGACTAAACAATAAAGGGTTAAATTGTCCCAAATGATGAAGAAAAGCTGGTCAGAGGATCTTATTGGTCTGGATGTAGAATTGAGACAGAAGAGATCAGTAATGTGTCTCTCGTACAACTAAAAGAATCTTAAAATCACAGGGTTTCAGATGCAGTTGGGTGATCCGACAGTCGCTTCATTTGGAGCATTCTGTGGACATTTGACGTTCAAAGTGGATAAGTAAATGTGACTGAGGTTATTGATATTGTATAAAGCGAGTCCTTTGAGGTTGTGACAGCGTGACAGTAATATGCAGTTTGTACAGCAGCCAGACAGACTTGCATGTGTTTCCTTGTGTGGGGCAGAGTTCAATTTTCTGTGCTGTCATACTAAATGCACTTCTTAGTGTAGCAATAATCGTTTGCATTCCCAGTTCATTGTGACAATAATAGTGTACCGCCTGCCCTTTTTTCAAATATTGGTTTTGGTGCCAGACAAGTAATCAGCCTAGCATTAAGACTTTGGCTGTGCAGCCAAAGTCCTCGTCTCCTTGGCTGCTCAGGTTGAATACTTGAGCAGCTCTTAAAAAAAAAAAAAAAAAAAAAACCCATGTGAAGAGCAGTCCCACACACCTGATGAATGGCTCCTTTTAATGAGTTTATCAACCCTTGATGATTGATGTTTTTCATTTAGACTTTCGACATTTGAATCCAACCATGTCTCACTGAACCAGCTGTGCAAATAATTTCGAATAGAACTGAGACACACGAGATGGAATGAGAAAAAATTTAATATGGAAATTAAAAGCACATTGGGGGAAGATTATCCTCATTGTAGGCAGTGTTATTTGAATAATAAAGTAATGCAGCCTGACAATAAGCCTCCATTTTCTCTCATCTTTGTAATCATAGCTTAGTGAGCAAAGTACAAAGGATGTAAAATTGTAACCTCCAAAATGGACTTTAATCTAACACTGAGTCCTCTTCCCTTCTCTCCACCAGCAAATACAAGGGGGCCCTCATTGTCTGCTCACATGTCCTCATCACAGACGATGCTTTTGTCACATAATCACACACAGAGAGAGAGAACAGGGAGTACACACTGCACACACTGCTCACAATTACCATCTTGTAATTGCGATCTATGAGTCGTTGTTATGAAGTGGTGCGGATGTGCATGTTGTTGGCTGCATTATGAGAGCTTAGTAAATGACAAGACTCTTCGTAGGAGCTATTTATCCACTTATCTTGTTGATGCCATTGTCCGTGGCTGGAACGGGCTGCCCTGGTTAGAGCTGAACTGACGGACGGGTTCATCAGTCAGTGCATCAGTTTGTACAGTATATAATGTTCGCTGAAAGTGAAACATGAGGATAAAAAGGTCAATATATCCACTGTTAAAAACATCCTGTGCATTTTCTAATGATGATATAAATCCAGATGTGAGAGAATTAACATCTTGCAGCCTTTGATGTACAGTCCCTTTAATTGTTACTGACTTGTATAATACTAGCTACCGATTTATAGAGTTTTTAAACATTTTACTTTAATTATTCTAGTTAATTAAAGCACAATATTTGATTTTGTTAAGCCCCTGGCAAACATCTGTTTTCAGTGCATGAGCAAGCACATTTTTGGTTATAACACTTTCAACAAATGTAGTCCAGTGATAAAAAATGAAAAACAATTTATCCCTTTTTTTAGTTTCCTGGTGTATCGAGCAAACTGAAAGCAACATGCAAAAAAAGAAAAAGAAAACAAGTCAAGGACACTGTGATGCATTAGGATACAAAGACACCTCAATCACAGCAACGTCAAGCAGTGAAAAGATTTATTACACCCTTTTCTCTCTGTGTCTTCTGCAAGATCAACAGCGTGTGATGGCTTAGTGGACTTCACATGCATGAGCGAGCCAGTTATCTGCGTGCATGTGTGTGCTGTTAATCTTTACACATTACTGCGTGGGTGTGTGTGCTTAGTAAGAGTCTGTCTCAGGTTTTTCTAAAACAAATTAGTGGATGTGGTATTAAAGATACTAATTTGTGAGCTTATAATGAGGACAGCATAGTTCAATGCTGCTGATAATCTTTACTTTTATTTATTGTTCTACAAATCCCATGAAAAGACTAAAAACTATTTGTCAGTCTGACTACTGTTGCCTGCGAATGGCACTTAGTTCTCAGCCTTTTTATTTAACTTTTGATATTTTGATTAATATGAAGAACATAATTATTTATCATCATTGTTAATCAGCTTCAGGAATGATTGCTCTTTTAGACTTAAATAAATAGAGCACTGCCTTCACCTCCATGCTGTTCTCTACTCCTGCTAATGTACAAATCTTTGCATTAAAGTAAGACTTGTCTTTATTCACACAGCATCTCCAAGAAGCAAAATATATGTAAAAAAATAACCAAAACATTTTACCTTTAATTGAATAAGCGAACCACTGCTGCTTACAGTGACACATTGTACCATGTCACCATTGAGAATGTCTTGGTTGCTGCATAGCGTAATCGGATATTCAGTGAGGTAACTTAAAGCCAAAAAATACACAATATTTAAGAGTGAATTACTGTGAACTTTTTAAAGTGGAAAGAGAAAGCCATCAATGATATTTTTAAATATATTACATAATACTGACAGTTTTAAGATGACCTCAGAGTGTTTAGTATTTTTAGCTTTTTTACTGGGGGTTCTTTATTTGTTTCATTTTGGCTGAAATATTCACAGACACAATACATCTCAGATGACCTAATATCAGGCAACAGATTGTTTGTGTTTAGTTTTTTTCTGTCTCTTTTACAATTTGTTCAGCATTTTATGACTTAATTCATGTGTCAAAGTAGAGAGATGAAGGAAAATAAATGGAGAGAGATGGGAAATTACATCCAAAAAAAGTTTCCCAGGCAAACTTGAACCAGAGACAATTTATTCATGGTTGGCAACTCAACCCCTAAAGCACTTTGACTAATCATATTTATATACATTTTGAAAATGTTTTTTGGAAAAATATGGAAGTCTGTGGCATTGAAAAATAGCATATTTCAGTCTGGGCTGAACACAAAACACTGGCATTTGTTTTATTTTTGGGATTCATTCACAAAAAAGAAAAAAATAGCATATCACCTTTTATTTTTTTTAGTCATTAATCAATTCAAAGTTTTTAGAGCAGTGAAATAATTTTACTCTTTCATTTATAGTAGATTAAGTAGTTTGGTTAATGCTTGTACTTCCTCTACTTCTAGGAAATATTTGTCTACAGTCTTTACATTTTTCTCAGTGTTTTCATCATCAAAATGTTCAGTCTTGAACTTGCAGCACAGTGTGTGTGCAGGACATCTGGTGTGGTTACAATCCACTCTGTGGCATTTTCGACTATGCAATGAATAATTTACTGTGCTCCTGGAATTCATTTATTTTTTGGCTGCAGTGTGTCTGCTTTTGCTGTGGAAAGGCAGAAAGTCAAAGCTCCAGAGAAATCACAGGTTGCCATAACCACAAGTGCTGAGGCTTCTGTGCAGTTCAGGGTTTCGTCCCGCAGAAGTGGGCAGTAAGCCGACCATGAGTGAGGGCCGAGAGCTCTGGAAGACCCCGTCCAGCAGGAGTCCAGCACCCGAAGCGCTCCTCAGCTAATTTGCTCAAGTAGACAGGAGATGAAACTGCATGCCTGTTGGTTTATCATGTGTGGAAAAGGAATCAATCAATTATTCACTTAATGTCATTATAGGACAGCTAATGAGGCAAATAGCACAAAGACTACTTAAGGTTATAAATGCTTTTAATTTTCCTCAGTTCCAGACCCTGTTTTTTCTACCAGCAAGGTTACAAAATTCAATAGTCCACAGGCTTATAATTAAGCAAAATTAAAAGATAAAACAAATAATGCTGGGAGACTGAATAGAGGACAATTGTTGTACAGCACAAGGGCAATTTGGTTATCTTTTGGCAAATGTTTTCAGTGTGGTTACGGCAGAACTTCTCTTGAAAGATATTTTTTCTTCTCTCCGGTACGAGGCATCTTGCAGTGGCACCAGAGTGGTTCTCTCTCTGATAGGAAGCCTAGTTCATACAGTTGGTGTTGTTATAATCCCCCAGGAGTCTGTCCCTGACTTGTTTATTCCAGTGATGTCCTCCCCATCCATTGCTAAGGAGGAACCACCACAGCTTAATGTTTTGTTGTTGGATCACTTTATACCTCAGAGGCATTTTGCTGGTTTTCTGCAATGTGTGTGTGTGTGTGTGTGTGTGTGTGTGTGTGTGTGTGTAAGGAGAAAAATACAACTGTTTGTTATCAAGCTTTGTCATGGTCCTTACGGTCCATTAGTCCCCCTTCAACAGATGTTTCTCCATCAGCATGACTTGACATGAAGTTGTCTGATTTACAGCTGTGGTGAGTGTTTCTGTCAGTGTTTTTTTTTAAGCTGCACATGTCTTCAGATGTTTTAAATGTAGCCATGTTATGTTTGAACATGCTTTTGTGTGTTTGAGATGTGATCTTTTTGACTGTTGGTACTTGTGTCAGGCTGTGAGCCATCGTGACTGTGTATTGTGTCTGTTGTGTTCAATCTGCTGTCAAAAAGGAAACATGACTCTGTGACCGGTCTGACAGTCCAGCCTATTCAGGTTTTGGATCACCTACACTGAGTTATACTTCAAATTTTAACATTTGTATATAAACAAACAGTAAAAAAAACATTGTAAAGTAGGAATCATTCTGTTGATTGTGCACAGCTACTTAAATGTATACATGCCTGCATGCATACATTTCACCCAATGTATGCATTTCCAGGAGTACATTGACCTTTAGCTAAAGAAGCACATAATGCATGCAAACACTGTAAGACACTTTCCTGTGAGATGCAGCTTTACATCCCACTTAACAGCACTGTGGTGAAGAAAATACTGAGCACAGGGTTTAAAACGCAACTGGCCATTTTATTGCACATTGGTGAGTTGAGCTCATTTGTTAAAGAAAGAGGCAAAGTAGTCAGAAATACAATGAATTAAAAGGGAAAGCATTTATACTGGAGACACTACTGTTGTGACTGTGTGTTCTATTGAGATATGATATTTTAGTAAATTATTAAAGAGCATTTCTTCTATATAATCTAATTTTGGATATATAATACATTAGTAGATGCAACTCAATGGATGCATACGAGAAAAACCCACTTTGATGCCATTTGTTACAGTGCAAGAGTGCGTTTCCGGCTCAACAGATATGCACTGGAGTCTCTGGGTATACATCTTTTTGTTGGGTGTAATGTGTCTCGGAATAATTAAGCTGAAGAGCTTAAGGCTGGATAATGGACTGCGACAGTGAAAGGCCCTCATAATGACTGAGGAGAAGTCAGGGCATTATTGTTAAGAACACAGACAACACATACAGTTTGCATTTGCGCACCCACACAGACACAGACATAATCAAGAATCCTTTAGATAAAATTCATACCAAGTCGGTTCTTTGTCTTTATCTCCCTCTCAGACCCAGACAGCACATGCGGTGCAAGGAACCATTTCTATCCACATAAAGTATATTTCTCTCTGACTCACTCCTTCACAAACACCCAACACAAGCAGTTACTCTACGACGGACACTTATGCACTCCCCCGTTCGTTATATTGATCCATGCTTACACAAGCATTAGCACTCACTTAGAATGAAAGGCATGTCTTCGCCCATGCACATGAGCACAGAGCATCCATCACACATCCATACAAATTCACACACACAATCTCTCATGTCATTTTGTGAAACATGCAACGCAGACACAAACTTCTCAGAATTAAAACACGTGTATTTCAGGCTGGCATATTCTTCCAAATTGAATTGGAGTGTATAGCAGCTGATGTATTCATCCAGAGTGTGTGATTTAATGAGGTCTACTTCGTCTCGTCATAAATCATATTAATAATCTGAACTTCCCATTGATTTTGTATTTTTTTAAGCCACTCCAGTGCATTATTTCTTATCTCCAGCCTTTGTTTCTGATTTAATGAAGCCCATGCAGACATTTGCACACACACACACACACACACACACACACACACACACACACACACACACACACACACACACACGCGCGCGCGCACAC
>JAQNCA010000032.1:14833605-14846999 GCA_029783725.1 Acanthurus tractus | reverse complement strand
TCATTTGGCATCAAGAGACAGATCACACGAGTCAGTTACAGAACAAGATTCAGCAGCTGTGTACCAAGTCTGGAAAGGAAGAACACACACACACACACACACACACACACACACACGCACACACACACACACACACACGCGCGCGCGCGCACACACACGCACACACACACACACACACACACACACCCACGCACACACAGAGAGAACTCATGGAACTGCTTTTCCTTTTAGAAGTCTTTATTCATCTGTGTAGAAAAAAAGACGACAGACCAATAAATGGAATAGCATTTTGCACCCATTTTTATGTTTATACATAAGAGTGTTTTCATTATCACATCTGAGGGTGACATTTTTAAAGGAAAAGAATTTCCGCACAGAATGAAAGGAAGCTTCAGTGCTCTTAAAAAAAGAAAAAAGATAAACAAACGCAGAAAAAAAAAAACCCACACCAGAGCTCTTCCAGTATTACTGGTACACAGTAACACAGAATGGAAAAGAGAAAGAGAGCCACTGAAAGTAAGAATGGGTTTCAACACTCACAGGCTCTATATATATATCAGTCCTCCTCATCCTCCGCTCTACCCTTTATTTTTCTCACTCTTCTCTCTCCTCTTCCTTTTTTAATCTGTCTCTGGCTGTTTCCTAGTGTTTTCCTTTGAAGTTCCTCCTCCCTCTAAAGTATACCATAGTAGTGGGGTCAGTGAGAGGCAGTCACAAAGCAGGTGTGTGTGTGTGTTATGTGTTGAACTGCACAGTGCAGCACAGTAAGACTGTGATCTCTGTGAACAGAATCGTGTCTACGCTGCACTGAGGCCTGTCAATATGTACTCAACCACACAGAATGCAATATATCTACTTCAAAACTTCAGATGTTTCAAAGTTAAAATGCCTTTTTGTAGTTTAGGGCAATATGATGAAAGATACCATAACAAAATTTAATTTGTATGGCTGTAATTATTTATTTGATTATGTATTAAGTGCCGTGTCTTTTTTCAATTAAATGTTTCATTTATTGGACCATAAAATGATGGAAAATAATGAAAAATCTCAATCTTGATTCTCTGCTCAGAATGCAGTCTTTAATCTGATCGTCTGACTCATTTCAAAGAACATTTTTAGTTTACTGTCACATAATATCAAGAAGAAGCAGTAAATAAGCACATCAGGAAGCAGAAACAAGCAAATATCTGCAATTTTTCTTTGAAAATGACATCAAAGATGATGAATATTTTTTTTTCAAATTTGCAGATTAAATTTCTGCCAACTGATTTAATTGAGTAATCTTTTCAGCTCTACAAATTTTACAAATTTCAATACAATTATACCATAGAAGCTTTTACTTTAATATCTCGGGTTTAATATATCTGCTTGTATTAGGCTGTTGGCTTTAAAACTAAATGAGCATAACTACTTTACGTCAAAATTGGAATTAAGCATGACCTTTACGCCTATGTGATGGGGAGCTTTAGTGTTTTGGTTGTTAAAATCAATCCAGTTATGTTATCTAAAGTCAGTTTCCCAAACAATATAACAAATACTTTTTCTCAAAAATATATATCCCAATATAAAAATTACATATACTATGATTTATCCATCTTGCTGGCTTGAAAAGATATAATATGAGTGAATTTTAAGAAAGGGTAATTAGACTGGAGTAGTTCCGCCTCGCACCAAAAACTTATTAGCTGCTAAAAACTTATTTTCATTTAACAAGGTTTAACCAGGCTCTGGAAGATAATGGGTAACTATTATAAGATGTGTGATTAGGTTTTTTCTTACTTCATTTGAAAAGGTGATTTAAAAATGAGACCAGACCACAATGGAAATTAGGTACATGCAGAAGTTTTTCTAAATTCAGAGATGGAAATTTTTTAATAGCCATTCTTATCAAGCTAGTCATTTGTCCTGTGGCCTTGGCAATCATGTTACATCATATTTGTCTTCCCATGCATTTCATCCTCTTGGTGTCCTACAAACATTTCTGAAATCATGATATATGTCATTGAGATCGGTCCATGTCATGATGAAGATACATAACACATCAGGTAAAGACTGCCTGGAAATATTGTCCAATGATCACAGGCAACTAAGAGCATCAGTCTTTGAAGGAAGTGTGCAGTCTGTTATCACTTTGCTGAAATCACTGGTGAATTCATTGTGGGTAAAACCTTTTTTTGGATGACGATGTCACTTTTTTCCAGTTGTCACTTTTTCTTTACCCCACCCACACCCTTTTCTAGCCCCCATCTTATTTTCCTTTCGTCTGCTTCTCTTTTTATACCTCCTGCTGCTGCATTTGTCACACGCCTTCCCCCCCCCACATATCTTTCTTTTTTTTTTCCTTTTCTCTCCTCACCCTCTGCTTTAAGACAGTGCACCTCTCTCAGCACCCCAAACAGCTCCCCCCTATGTCCCGCCCCTTATTTTATGTTCTATCCTTCTATCCATCCATTTATCCATCACCCCCCTACCACTCTCTTGCTCTTTCTCTACCTCTCATTAGTCTCCCTATGCTGTGGTTTGTGTCTGCCATCTCTGTCAGAGCTGTTATCACTGCTGTCAGCTCCCTTGGTAAGAACAAAGTCGTCCTCTGCTCACGGCACCACAAAAGACAAGAGAGAAATAAAAGGAAAGAGCCTCAGCCAAAAAAAAGGAGGTGGAAAGGAGTAAAAATTAAAAAGAAGAGTAAACTGGAGAAAAGGGAGGGGGCTAGGAACACATCTTTTCATGTCAACCATGATGCATTATCATTTGTGGGTTGTAACAACCACTGATTTCTCCCTCTGTCATTCCTTTTTATCTATACAGCACAGAGCTTACAGTTGGTAGGAAGATATAAGAGCTACCTCTATACACATCAAGTGCCTTTTCCTCATATTATAAATAAGTTTCCTGCTAAATCAGCTAAGCCTAGAATATCAACCTCAAATAAGTTACTGTGTATTATTATGAGCTGAGAAGAACAGTAGGTTTGAAAGACACTGAGATATCCAAAAGAGAAAACGTAACCATTTAGAACTATAAGTAGCGCTGAAAGAAGGGCTTACTGTATTTTGTAGTATACAGTAGTAGAGTATAATAGGACTTCTGTCTTAATAGCATTGTCCAATCAACATAGCTGAAATCAGTCTTTTCTACCTAGCAAACCAATCAGAATTGAACCAGCAGAGGCACAGAGGGTACTTTGGAAACCAAGGACAAAATGGCCACTAGCCAAGGGGGTTGTCATTATATAAATGGCAACTGGCATTCGTGGCTGATACAAGGAGTGTGTCCCTGTATCATCACGTGTAGGCATAATCTATGTCTGGGATGCCACCCTCTCTGTAGCCACGGTTGGTACCATAAGTGACATGGTGGTTATTGGTTTGACTGATTATGGTGCCATTGAGGCTGCCAGCTCCATGGCTGCTGCGGTAGGTCCCATTAGCTTGGGAGGAAGAGGAAGAGGAGGGGAAAATAGTGTGAATGTAGGTAACATCCTCCAGCTTAGGCTGAAGGGGCTGATGGGCCATAGCTGTCATCTGAAACCCTGCAGGAGGGGCCCTAATCTCTAAGATGGAAGTGTCTTTCTTGGTGCCTGACTCTACATAGTCATCATAATGTTTTCCACCCCGGCCCCTGGTGTATGAGCCTGAGTCCCCAGAGGTGTAACCTGCTCTCTGTCCATACCAGCAGAAAATGCCAAAGATTAACAGCAGGCTCACCAATGCTGTGGCACCTCCTATGATCCCTGCCAGTGGCAGGGCTGCTAGTTCAGAGTCCTGTCCCTCTTTGTCTGACCCCTCCCCTCCTGAGTTGACCAGAGCCTCTCCGGTCTCTATCTGAGCACAGGCCGGGGCTGAGTCTTTACTGTCTGTGTCCATGCTGCCAACTCGAGATGAACCCATGCTTGAACCCCCAAAGGAGGGCTCCGGTCGTAGGGGCAGCAAGCAGATGAGGTAATGGGAGCGAGGGGTGAGCTGGGTGAGGAGGTACTGCCTTCTCTCTCCAGGTACCAGAGTCTCTGTTATTGAACCAAGAGCTGCACTGCTACCCAACCTCAACCACGAAAGGCGGAAGGAGGGTGCAGGCTGTGGGCACAGCCAACTCACAAGTACACTGTCTGAAGAGAGAGGTTTTACAGTCAGCTCCAGGGCTTCTCCAGAAACCTGTCCTCCTTCACCAGGAGGCAGAGGCATAACAAGGCCTGGCCGCTTGGCTCGCAGGGTGAAGAGGGATCCTTGTGTGGGGACCAGCAAGGAGGTAGTGGTGGTGCTGCCATGGGGGACGGAAGCTACTGCTTGGCCCCCTCCAACACCATCTTCACCTCCTATATCTTTATCTGCCAGGTTCACCCCCATTCCAGTACTGGGACCAGCAGGGGGGCCTTCACACTGCTCCATCAGGGAGGTAAGGTCTCTGAGGAGCTGGCCCCTAACAGGCTCTGGCCCCTGACATGTCAGTCCCCTGACTGTAACTGCTGCCCCCCTGCCATGCAGCCAGGCGTGGAGCCAGCGTAGGTTGCAGCCACAGTACCAGGGATTTCCTCGCAGCAGTAGCAGCTCCAGGCTTTCTGTGTCCTTCAGAAGTCCTCTTGGGAGGCTGGTCAGATTGTTTCCTGACAGGTCCAGCCTCTGTAGCCGCCGCATCCCATCCAGTGTCCCCCTTGGTATGTGAGTCATTCCATTGTCTTGCAAATGGAGTCGCACAAGATGAGCTGAAGGTAAGTTCACAGGTGGAGACTGCAGGGCATTCCTGACAAGTGACAGCTCAGTCAGGTTGGAGAGACGGGAAAAGGTGTCATCTGCAATGCGTGTGTTGGCCAAAAGGTTCCCATCCAAGACCAAACGACGCAGGGAGGACAACCCTCGGAAAGCATGCGTGGGGATGGTGCTGATTCTGTTGTCATCCAGTCGCAACTCTTCTAAGGATGCCGGCATGCCTGCAGGGATGCTTGACAGGTGGTTCCGAGACAAAAACAGCAGTCGAAGCCGTGGAGTCCCAGAAAAAGCTCGCTCCTGGATGCTAACTGTGGATATAGAGTTATCATCCAGGTGTAAACGTTCTAGTAATGGTAACTTGGCCAGAGCTGATCTCGGTAACGTTCGTATGTTATTATCCTGTAAGTGGAGCTCCCGTAACGAAGGCGGGAGGTGTATAGGGAATTCATCCAGCTGGTTGGCATACAGGTAAATCACTCGTATGGAAGTGCTCCTTTCAAGTGAGGGAGGCAGCCCAGCGTTACTCAGACGGTTGCTTTGCAAGTAAAGGATGGCAGCCAGTAAAGGTAGAGGAGGAATTATACTGAGGCCACGGTCATTGCAGTAGACAAAACCCTCATCACAACGGCACACTGAGGGACAAACAATGCCCTCATCTCCCTCGCCCGTCTCCATGGCAATTGCAGCTGCCGCCAGTTCCAGCACCTCAGCCAATAAGGTGAGGCACAGGAGGAGCAGAAAGAGCCAATCGCGAAGCTCAGCAAGACTCTCAGCTGCCATGTTGGTGCACAGCTCCTGATTGAAAAAGAGAGGAAATGGAAATCTCAATTAAAATGAGTACAAAGACTATGACTGTCTGATTCCAAAATCAAAAGGAGAGTGACTAATTTCACTGAGGAGAGAAAGTAGAAAAAGTTGCTGGCAAAAATTAAATTAAAACAAAAAAAGATTAAGAACAAGATAGTGAAGGAAAAATCCACACAGTTAAAGGCTAAGTTCTTGACTGGAGCACTGTACTCTCTACCTGTCGTTAAGTTAAATTTTTTCATTTCTAAAGTGGAGAAGATTTGATGATTGAATAGTCAGGCATACTTTAGAGGGCCTGTCCGGTAATAAATGGGTCAGAGCGACCAAGCATAAGACAAACGGACATTTAGAGGCAGCGAGCGCAATGAAGAGTGGAGTGAGCAGGCGAGGAAGATTACAAGAATCAGTGAAAGCAAAAGGATGATAGAGATGGAGAAAATTGGACAGTGACAGTTGCAGAGAGGGAAAATAAGGGCAGAAGATCTTTTTCCGGAAGGATTAACTGAAATGTGAGTGAGTGACATGAAACCAAACTGGATGAGAGATTGGGAAGGAGGTAATCAGATTAATTGCCCACTGTGCTGCTGATAGCTTTCAAGACAACAAAAGTGATAAACTTGTTGTGACTGAACTATATCTAACCATCCAACAAATTTATAAAGAGAATGCATGTACAGTAAATTTAGACAGAAGAACACAGAATTTCCAACTGTGTAATCAGGCAATCAGGAACACATTCAGAAAGATTTGTTTTTGAATAGAATTTAGTTATATATACATGAAGTCGGGACCAGAAAGCAAACACAGAGAACACATACTGATGCAAAGCCTTCACTAAAGAACAAAGTCTCAGTACAAGGTGACATGTATAATGCATGTTTTCTCTTGGTTGTTATTGTTCGTGAAATTTCTATAAATTATTCAGAGAAGTGGTCCTGAAATCCTCAGAAATGTTTTAGCAAGATGTTTTACAGAGAAGCATTTTTCTGCAACATTAATATGTTCTCAGGTTGATGTTTTATGACTTGGCGAGTGCCTGACACCAACATCCGTAACCATAAATCTACAATTCAGATAAAATGATCTCTATGCAACGACATTCACAGAAAACTATTTATAGAGTATGAAAAATATACAGTGGTGAAAATGGTGGAAATTACATCGTGGTGTATGAATCCTTTCTTTTGGGTAGCCTTGGGCTAGAAAACGTGCCTTGACATGAAATGCCTGACATGATTTGACAGCACATTTGATAAACAAATCCTCTGAAGGCAAGTATTTTTTCTCCCCTTCTCGCACGCACACATGTGTTTGTGTGTGTTAGTACGCGAACTCAGTGCTAGATGCAAAATTGCCCCTTGGCTGCAGTCAAAATCCATGCAAAGCAAACAAGAGATGGCAACAATAGAAGAGATAGAGGGAGGGGGAGGATTGGAGAGAGGGATGGAGGCGAGGAGACAGATGGAGACTTGGACACTTCGTCAGAGGAGGAGAGAGGAAATTAGTTCTTGGCAGTAAAGGCTCAAGTCAGTATTAGCTGAGTTTGCTGCAAAAAGAAGAACAGTTAGGTGCTTGTTTTTTTCTGAAGGATAGGTCCAAAAATAGCTACATCTGTGCATGAACATGCTTTTGTGAGCATCTTTACGTGAGTTTGTATGAAAACGATCTGCATCAACAACATCCAGCTACTGTCTCAGCTCAACACAAGCAGTTTCTGATTTGTCGAGGGTGAAAAAGAATGTGTGTCACACAACTCAGCATTGACTCAGACTTTTTTTCCTTTTCTTAATGGTATTTTTAGCTTAACTCTGACTATACCAAGCATTCTGCTGTTTGAGAAACAGAAAAAGTAATGCAGAGGAACACATGCACACAAGGGAGTGTCAAGGTAGGAGCTGAGACCATATTGGGAATGCTCTATGAATATCAACTAGCATATGCTTCTGTGCCACACTATCCCCGTTTCCTTTTCATAAATATCCTCTTGGCAAGAGCCTGTGTGTGTGTTTTTACCTACATGCCGAGGCGTCCTCCTAACGATACTTAGATTTTCTGTCCACACCTCCCTGCCTTTTTCGCTCTCTCTCTACAACTGATGCTCCCTCTTATGGCGCACTCCTCTCTCTGCATGTCTACTTTTCACACCGTGCACCTCGCGAATCAGCCCCCCACCACCTCCTCTTTCATAATCTTTCATTATAGACACTCTCAGGTTTGTTTACAGAAGTGTCCGTGCAGTCATCCTCCTCCTCTCCTCTCTTGTCTCTTATCTCTTTCTAATCCTCTTTTATCGTTTCCTCTCCAGTCGTCCGTTGATTCCTACACACTGAGATTGGATCAATCAGCTCTGCTTCAGTCCTCCTGCCCAGACCTCCTCTCTCCTCTCTGCCATGGCAACTTAGTTTCTCTTTTTAATTTAGATGCAGCAGACCCCCCACCAATTCTTTTTTCCCTCCTTCTCTGTCTCACTCCCTCTAGGCCTCAGTTTTTTTGCTTGTGCATTCACCTTCCTCTCCCTTTGTGCCATGTTTCCACTCCTTAAATTTCAATCCTGTTCTAAAATGAATTCTTCTGTTAAAACACAGGGCCAAAATGTGTTTGTATTTTTTTATCTATAACGTAGCTGAAAGCAAGACGCAAGTGGGGCGTCCTTCATCGCTGTGAATGCAGGAGGAATGTGTGTATGGCGTCTAAACGACCCAAGATGTTATGGTAGAGGGCTTGCTAACCTTCTCAGTTTCTGTGCCTCTCAGGTCCGCTGCAGCTGTTTTTCTTCTATCAAGGATTTCGTGAAGAAAAGTATTGATGTGTCTTTCTGTGTAATTGAGGATATAGCTGTAAACCTCTGTGTGTGTTAGCTCAGCTTCCCTGTCTTCTTTGAATAGTTTAGAAGTGTAGCCTTGCTCCTTGGGGCCGTTGAATCTTCCTCAGCTTGGGTGAATGATGATAGGGATGATGATAGCCTGTACTCCAGGGCTCCACAAGTAGCAACACCAGCATGGCTCAAAGCCGCCAAAGCACCCACATTTGTGTGTTGTGTGTGTGCGTGTGTGTGTCCTACTGCCAAGCTCTGTCTCTCTCTGGGGTAAGGGGTTTTTAGGCCTGCCAACTCAAGTCATCTTCAACAAGCGTCCAGAGGCCTAATTCTGAAACCTTCGCTCCTCACCCAAATGTTACAGTTGGGCAGACAGTCAGAAGATGGTTGAGGGCTCAAGGGTCCTTCTTCGAAGTCAAAAGCAATCCTGGACACTCATGCAAGCAGTGGGTCATTCAAAAATAGTTCTATGCCACACTATACTCCCTTTAAATGACCAGGTAGTGGTTTTTAATTAGTGAGTAGCAATGAGAGGAAAAAGCGAGATTTCCACAGCTCAGAAAAATTCAACAAAGGGTCCTTATGAACTGTTGTTATTGGCTGTATTATAACAGTTATTACAAGATGACTTTTTGCAGTTCAGTTATGGTAATGATTATGTTGGAGGCTGTGATGGACAGGTTGGTCTGGCACAGAATGCACGTCAGAGGAGTTGGCTTTAAAGGAAAAAGTGTCTGTAACAACTTCTATCTTCTTCGCTCTCAGTTTCAGCCCCAACTCTTCTCTGTTAAATATTTGATTGCTTCCTTTTCACTTCACACAGATAATCTCCAGTGGCAGCAAAGCAAGACGACAGTTTGTACTATAGTCTGCTCTAAGCTCTAAGCTGTGATGGCCGGTCACGTGGCTCAGTGAGAAAAGTTTTCCCTCAGGTACAATAGGCAGAAATGGACCGCCGTCTCGTATCCTCAAGGTAGACTTGACTGGTGTTTGCTTCAGGAGGACAGCTGGCTGAGTCTTAGTGAACACCACCCTAAGAGGAGACAGCAGACAGATAACAGTATTATAATTTTCATCTGAAGATGCAGTGAATAAGATTAACAAGGCATTTCAGAAATGGACCACTGTAACAGATAAGAAATTAAAAACCAGCCTGACATTTTTTTAAAGTCCTTTTAATGGTAAACTTTTTATCATTAAGTATATTACCTAAATATTAGAGCGGTCTCACATGACCTTAAATTGTGAGATACAAATTGTATATTTTGGTCTAAACACATAAAAAATTGTCCAATAACTAAATAAATAAACAGACAGATAAATATTAAGATTTAACGAGCTTTACAAATGAAGGCTTTCCTTTCTTTATATTTTAAACCAGCTTTCTTTAGGTGACTCAAAGATGTCTTTTTGGGTTTCATTGTTGGCACAATATGGAATACTAAAAACCAAGGGCTAAATAATTATCCCCATCAGAATGGTTATGCCTTTTAAAATTAAGTACCTCGTGAAAATACTTCCTGAAGGTCAATGCTGCATATTCGCAACACTAAGCTCCCAACAGACACAAACCTCCCATTAAGGTATCTCCATGTTTTATCTGTTTTTTTTCTGGTCACACAAAGCTTTGGAGCTTTCATTAACCACCACGCACTAAGTGCCTGTATCTTGTGTGCAGAATCGAATCCTCCAGTGAACACTGGCTGTAGAAATATAAGGTTTTCATCAGGCATACTGAGTGTACAGAGACAGATTCATCAAGGCCATTAACTGCTCTGCTGCTCACATTCGCCTGTTCACTTCATCCCAGAGTAAGTAGACTACATAGCCAACTGGGAAATTATCATGCAGTTTGCTTAAACACAAATAGAGACAAATAAAGCCGTCCTCATTTTCATTTTCAAAGGACACATGCTGCCGCTGAGAAGAAGTTGGTCAACAGGCTTATGTCTTTGCCTGCATGTAACCTTGAAGGGTATTTAAAAATGTCTTTAAGTGGTACCACACACACCATCAAACTCATGATAGTATGTTTGTTTTAATTTAAGGGGTTTTTTTTGTTTTGTTTTGTTTTCACCATTTCCACAAATGGAAAGGAATGTGCTTAACTGAGAGCGCAGTCTAGTCGGGTAGTTTGGTGGGTAGCATGTGGTGAAGATATCTTGTCCTTTTTATAAAACGGCTCCACACTGAATCTAGTTTGTGGCATAGTAAACTGATTTATATGTGCAGAGTGAGGCTAACATGCGTAATGGATACAGCTCGAGGTGTGACAGAATGCTAAATAGACACTGTTTGCAAAAGGAGTCGACTTTGTGATTGGCATTTAAGGAGGAATGAGATTATAGTGTTTTCAAGGACAGTCCAGATGTATACATAGCTTTATGTTTTGTCCTCTAAACTCTTTATATGCCATTCATTTGTAAACCATTGATTAATGTCAAATGCTTTATAAATAATTGAATCTTTTGATATTAGTATTTTGGGGAGCGAGGCTTTAAAGTGGCTTTGATGCCAAACCATAATTCAAATGAAGACTTTTAATTGAATGTCATCAGTCATGTATTAACAGCAGATGTCACCTTTAATAACACTTACTGTCATTTTAAAACAAGTCCCCTTAATTGGTTGCAGTGTCTGGTCCAAAATTACCCTTACACTCTGCACTGATCTTTGCCTACCGCAGGCAAAATGTCTGCCTGCATTGGACAAGATGTGAATATTGAACATCAGCAGCATTTCCACAGCTCGCTGCCGTTGCCCATTAGACATCAATATGTGAAGCTCTATTTGTATAATGTTGAGGCTGTCTTTTAAACTTTTTGTGATGGATTTTCAGACGCAAGCCTTGCAGGAGTGCGATGGTGGAGATGGAGGAAATAGGGGCATTAGGGAGCATGTATCCTGTCAGAGGGGCAAAAAGTACACACTTGTCATTTGTGAGAGGGGTGTGTGTGTGAAAGTGACGTTTGAGGAGGGTTAAGGGAGGGCACAGAGAGTAACTGTCCACTGTAAGTTATGACTTTATTTCAGCACATTGTTAAAGGTGCTATATAATAACAGATTAAGTTCTATTTATGACGCAAAGGTTCAATATGGTTTAACTTTTAGAATTTGTAGTTTTTACCCAGGCAGCACAAGTTTTATTCATGTTAGTGGAAAAGTGTCACGTCTTTCAGTCTTTCAGTCAATGTTCATAATGCTGCCATACACTCTACTGTACTTTCATAGCATGGCTTACATTAACATTAACCCTGAATGTACAGTACACAGGACTAATTTGATCTCTTTATAGAAACTTAGCTAATTGGGGTTAAAATCATACTTATTTCACCTTTAAAGAAATTATACCACTTTAAAAAGAAAATATCTTCCTTATTAATAGCCAACATTTATCCAACACTTGAGTACGTCTCTTAACCCTCAAGAAAGAGATTACATAAAACCTGTGAAAGGTGAGTGGGTACACCTTGAAATGGAGCCAGCTGTCTTTCTCTGGATCACAAAGAGCTTTGAGTTCTCTAAGAGTTAATCACCTCTTTTATGCGATTTTCATGCCTTTGATGTTATTAAATGCAATTTTAAAGGGATACCAATTAGAAATTTGAAGAAAATGACAATGTCAAGTGTCTTTCTGTAGCAGAACCTGTCAATCCTTCCCTCTTTACATGCTTATTCACACAACATGGAAACACTCCTCACCCAGGATGAACAGCTCTGTTATAGTATAAAACTGGCTAAATTTGTTCTTTAATAATCTTTGTATTTTGAAGAAAAACAAATGGATTTGGACAGTCTTGAGCTGTAATTCTGAGTCCATAAATCAATAGCAGAGGCTTGGAAAATTGCTAGTGATAACTATTTAATGGTAAGAATCTGAATATCTTTTTATTTTGGAAAAATTAGGCAAATTAAATATGTCTGCTTGGGGCTTTATAGTGCTGTGGTAGACTGTTTTATTTCATTCTATTTATTGATAAAGTAAAATAGATTTTTTTTGATGATGAACATAATCGTTAGTCACACCCCGAGAGAGGACATTAAGGAACTTCCTTTAATTTCTTGGTTTTGTACAAACCAAGAAATAAACACAAATCTCTGGTTGTGGCCATTATATATTGCAGTCATGTTTTGCATGTTAAGATATTTTAATCTTGTGTCTGTACACTCTAAAGACGTGTGCTTATCGAGTTAAACAACTTTAATATGAGAAACCTTCTTCTGGTAAAGTGCTGAGGAAAAATGTAATCTAGAAACAGTGGCAAATGATGTACAGTGATATAAAACAATAAGAGGTTGTGATTAAAAAGGAGCAAATACTTAAATCATTTTGAATTTTTATGGCATTGTTCTTTGAATAGGTAACGGAGTATGAAACAGTTCCCGCATATTATCTCTTTTCTTTTTATTTTTGTCATAACTTTCACACCACTAATGAGGAGCAGAGGCAGTAATAAAGAGAGCAGTTCCCAAACTTTGGACAGGGGACCTATTTAAAGCAGCGTTGAGGTCAAAAACATTACCAACTGACCCTTCACTGTGCATCCTTTCTGTTGTACTTTTTGTTTTTTTTAATAACAGAAAGGACAGAGACCATCTCACTTCTCGAGGGGACAGAAATCACTCTGCTCTTGTGAGCCAGTCAATGACAACTGTGTAGCCTACAGACACACCACACTCTGTGACTTTCACTGTGGCCTCTGTGCAGTCCAAATGCTCCTGCTGTTTTGTTTGCATCTCTCCTTTACACAATAATGATCTGTTATTAGCTTTTCTCTCCCTTGTTTTGTCAGAGGGTCAATAGAGAAGGCTGGTGAGAACTGAACTGAGTAATATAAAAACAAATATATAGAAATATACATGCACAAACATGTTTTTGCTGTTCTCATCTAAAATAACCAGGGAAAAATTAGACATCTTTTGTTTTTACTAATTCTCCCCCAGATCCCCTCTGAGCTGCACTTTTTTACGCACTTGCAACATTTCAGTCGGTGCCAGCAATAAAAATTGACAATATCAAATCTTCATTTTCCATCCACCCTTTGCTTCATCAGGCTGTTCGGGATAAT
>JAQNCA010000032.1:14812242-14825836 GCA_029783725.1 Acanthurus tractus | reverse complement strand
TGATGGAGGGTTTTTCCAGCTCAAAGCATTTACACTCTCACTCCTGCTCTGTGTGTCTCACTCAGGATGAGGTCTGCATGGGAAGTGTGTGTGTGTGTGTGTGTGTGTGCGGGTGTGCGTGTGTATTCATAATGACAGACGAAACAAGTCATTTTGAACCCAATAAGATGTGAAGTACGTGTGGCCTCCTGGTGGCAGGCTACGGCACTGTACTGAAAGCGGGAATCTGGCTTCTCTCTCTCTCTCTTTTACTATTTCTCTCTCCAACTACTATTTCCTGCTACTCTACGTTTTTATTGCAATACCAAAAGAAGTTTGAACCGGATTTAACCTTTTCAAAAAGAAAAAACCTTGTGTGAACTATGCAAGAATGTGCTGTTCTTTGGCTTTTAACTCAGTACAAAAGTCGCCCTTTTTGTTATTTTTATCCTACCATTTTATTTCTTTTATGGGTTTTCAGATTTTGGATTGCACAGCACAATTGCTGTCTGTTTTTAAATGGGCTTTATAGGTATATTTTGATTAGATTTTTTTCTGAAATAAGTCAACTGAGACTTATTCAACTCCTGATAATCCGTCATTCAGCATTTGTTCTGTTTTGGCTGTGTTTGCTCTGTTCCTCATTATGAGGAGACAATAAGCATACTTCAGAAAAGGCTATAGGGTAATTATCAAAGTGCATTCAAGCATAGAGTCAAGCACAGTCCCTGCATACCCGAGAGATCTATTAGAATTCAATACATCAGGTCAAACACAAATTTCTGCCTCAAAATCAAGTGCCATCTTGTCATGCTTTGCAGAGAGTATGCCACTTTCTGAACATAGCTCAATAATTGGCCCATATACATGTTTATTTTATTCTTCAATCATCTCAAATATTTTGCTTAGTGTTTTAGCTGCTTCGCCATTTGGTTGCAGTTAGGCACTCATTTTGGTCCAAATTTAGGGATTTTTGCTCTTGTGCAGGTTTTAGCAACCAAATTAGTTGTACAATCATACTTAACTGCGGTCGTATTTGGTCCAAATCTGGTTTGAATATGCACCATTTGTGTCCTAGCCACATTGGTGTGCTGGTTGTGAAAACATTTGAAGGTTCATTTCAGTGCAGCCAACTACAAAAAGACAGCTGATCTGAAAAGCTGTAATGAACAAGGAGATTTGCAATACACACCAACAAAAGTGTCAAAAGTAGACTCTATGCAAAACAGACTGTACTGGCTTTAAAATAGACACATAAACATTACATTTGAACACCCACCGTTTGTCATTAAGCAGTGGGCTACATCAAGAAAACACTGCAGCAAATACACAGAGCTTGTGCAAGCCCCATAATCTAAGATCGAGTTTTTTTAAAAACACAAGTTCCAAATGAATTACATGCACCACATGTCATTGCAGCACTAATTTTTGCTGCAGGCAACACACTCAGACTGCTGCAACAGATGTGTACTGCGGTGCAAGCGATACGAAATTGGAAAATCTAGACAATGTGGAGCTTGTGGCATGCTTATGCCATTACAAATGCTCTGCGTTTGGGCTAATATGAGGACTTAAATTATGTGCTTGCAAAAAGCCTTTGTTCTTTTATTATTCTGTTTCTGATTCTGCACATCAAACACACTTTTTAATAAATCTTGTTTCTTATTGTTGACATGACATCTTTCATGTCTTCTTTTACACACTTTGAGTAGTTACAACATAAATACACTGAGATAAAACATAGACAAATGTAACACAATATAAAACATCCATGTTCAGAAATGAGATGATGAATACCTGGTAATTCCCCAAATAATCCTGGCCATAGGTGCTGATTTATTCATCAATACTTTCATGCCCGTCCCTCTCCATTAGTTTCCTCAGCCTTTGATCCAGAAAAGATCAGAAGGAAATCACCCTTTGCATCAAATGAACTCCTCATCCAGATCATCTTTGCTCTTTTCTCCTTGCTTTACTTTCACTATTGGGTATGTTCTTTCTTTTATTCGCTGACAGTCTTCACAGTAACACCCACAATTTGTCATAAACTTCAGTTGTCACAGATACTAACCGATAATTTGTAATTACCTTAAATTAATCTGCACCATAAAAGCTTAATGACAACAGTTACAGGGTCTTTCATGAGCGTTAGGCCAAAATGTTCACTTTTTCTGTTTTCTTTCTAGAAGTGAAAGCTGAGTTTTCTTTTTAGAGAGTTTGTTTATGCAGAAAGTCAGAATAAGTTCAGCTCGAATGGAACATAAGATAGCTTATTGCTTGTTTTTTACAGTTATTCAGCTCATTTTAACTTGCACTATTTAATCAAAGCTGCCAGTATTTTCTGGAGGTGTCTGTAGCTGGTTAAAGGGAGATAGGGGAACAGTGCAAACACTCAAGTCATCCCTGCAGCACAAACCAAAGCTCATCTCTGAACTTCCCTCTGTGTGACTCCTACTCTCTCTGACCTGCCTGCGTCTCCCACACTCTCTGCACAACAAATAGACCGAGACACACACCCGCAAACATTCTCGGACACAAAGCCATAATGCAATTTAACAAAGCCTAATGCACGGCCGTTGTATTTGTGTTTGTGTGTGTGTATGTTGATGCCTGTTTCAGAAAGCCTCCTAAATGGTTAAAACCTTCCCTTGTGTAATGCATCTCTCTAATGTTCTTATCTGGCATCGACTGTGGGATATGTTTATTTCAGGTTTCCTGGTGACCATATTTATCATGTCTTTTTGTAACAGTTTCAGACAAGGCGCAACATAGCCTCAATTATATAAAAGCATTTTCTTTGGAGCCATGCTTCCTACTACAATAAATTTTCATAAGGAATAAACTAAGACAAGTAGGCCTATATAGAATTAATTTTGAAGTGTCATCTAAATGCATGGTGGTCTTCTTATCCTAAGCTCTACAGATGTTTTGCCCTTCAAACAAATTGGAAAAGCAAAAAAGGAAAATTGGATTTTAGTCTTAAAATCAACATACCAATTAATCTTTGTCTCTTTGTTTATGGCTTAGTTAGCTTTTGATATGCATAACTAGGCATACAATATCAACATAATTGTATATTCAACAGATATTTCCCCCTATTCTTCCAAGGCTGTCCTCCATTCTAAGCTGACTATATTATCCCCATTGTACCTGGCATTGCTATACAGAATACATCCTATCCTATCTGGAAATGAGAAAAAAAGCATGTTAATGAGAGATTAAAGTAAAGTTGTGTGCCCTGCCATCTGGTGAATGTAAGCCCAACATCCACTCTTTTTAATTTAAATTTTTTTTTTTTGTTTCAACCATATCTTCCTCTCTACCTGCTAAACATACCACTATTTTTATCAGCTAACCCTAACTATGTCTGTCTGATTTGTGGTGCTGAAATGTACAGTGGTTTTTAAAGCTCCTTAAAAAAAAAAAGAAAAATAAAAAACAAACAAAAAACAGCAACCACTGGTCCCCAGAAATGATGCTATAAAAGCTTCGAGAGTAAACTACAACAGTAAAGTTGCTGTTGAACAGCTAAACAATGAGCTGAAACTTGCTTCAAAGCTCTGTTAAGTGGAGGGGGAGCTGCAGACTCAGCTGCTGATTTGCTGTTGGTTCATCATAATGACCAACCCCAATCATAGTCACACTGTTTATGTAATTGTCATTTGATACAGAGTCATTAAAAAATCAATTACTTCTTCAAGAAAAAAGTCACAGAGTAGGTTGAAAGATCGTCAAGCCACCTTAAGCTATCCTTGCAAAGCTAAAAAGAAGTAACAGTGACTCGAAGGTTTTTCCTCTGATAAAGATATTTAAAATAAAACTGATGGCTGTTGATGGCTTTACCTGCCCCACTCTGTTGGCTGACAAGTTAACAAACCCAACTAATTTGCATATTGAGACCACAATGCAGGCAGAGTGGAGATAAAGAGAAGTCTTATCAAGAGGTTTAAATGCAAAGGCCTATAAAAAGGAACATCTCTCAGGACACAGATCGTATGTTAAAACCAGGTACAAATGGGGTTTTAAGTCATATGCAAGTCTACAACGTCTGCAGATAAGATTGCTTTTTCCTTACATTTTCAATCCAGTTTTTCTATTACATGGTGTGAAAGATATGATCAGAGAAAAGAGAGAGGCTCAAGCACATGACATAATAAGGGCACACAGTATGCGCCTCAGCCCACTGACTCGCCATTTACATCATCATTTTCAAAAAATCATATTAATAGCGCTGAATTTTCTTACTAATATTTGTTTTTCTTGTATTCTGGGACTAGAGCTGACTGACTATAGATAAAATCCCTGTCAGTTTGGCTGTTAATGTTTAAATGAGCTTTATGTTCCACTATTTTTTAAAGATGAGAAAATGTGCCATAATCCTCAGTAAATCATCCTGGCTGCTGTCTCAGTCTGAGTCTCTGTAAAGCTGTACAGGACACGGTTATAAAATCAGTGTTTTGGAGGCGGGTTAAACTCTAAATATGGCTACAAGTGCTGAGTTTCCCACACACAAGCTTTATTAGGGTGGGGTGCCTGGAAATATTAATGCACAGGTATATTTGGAGACTAAAAGCAGCACTCCCTTACTTCCTCTGTTCTTTTGTTTTCTTCTGCTTGTCTGGAAAGGTAATAAAAATGTTCTTAAGCCTCAGACGACCTTCATATTTACTTGTATATTTTGAAAATACCTCGAGGTTGATTATTGGACTCTGTCACTACATATTCTTGATTATTTTTTTGATGTATGCCATGACCATGAAGATGACAGACAATTTCCTCTTTTGCTGATCAATAATGCACAATCTAATCTGGTTCAGTTCATCTGAGTGGTCAATGGAAATCACTATTTACCTTCCACTGGAAGAACAAGATTTTTTAAACAGCCACAAAAGGCCACAAGCCAGTCAAGGGCAGCGTGGACATTTCCCATTTGTTACAATAGTATATTGATTTGGATGGGTACCAATTCCAATATTGAATCATTAATTAAAGGAAATGTTAGCAGCCTGCCAAAGTTGACAAGCATTAATATGCCCAGTAACAGTGCAGTCCTGGTTTCATACTGCTGAATTATTTACATTTTGCAGTGAAACATTAATGCTGAGTGTCATGACTGTAGGCGTGAAAACAAGTTGAGGACAGTCACTTAAACTGATGTAATCAACCCCTAGTTTTTTAAACATGTAAGCTACTGTATGAAGTTACAAAGATGATGATGATACATTTTGTAAAAAAAATCAATAATTAGATGAAGAGAATCAGAAGTTGTTCAGGTAGACACATCAGATAATAATGTAAAACTGGCTCTACACAGCATACATACTGCCTGGATATAAATGAAGAAAGAAGCATCTCTTCCTCTTGACACCTGCTGTTCTGCCACAGGGCACTGACACAGCGCCTTGAACACTGCTCACCACTACATGCAATCACTCACTGCTGAGCTGAACAAACCACCGCTAGGGAAAATGCCCTCACTTCTGAGGACAACTGGGATAGTTTTAACCACTGGGAGCAAACTACAGGGATTTTTTTTTTATTTGACAGTATGGATTACATTTCCTTTATATGTACAGTTTAGCAAGAAAGGAGTGATTTTTGTCGTTATTCATCAACTTTTTATGTTTTTGCTGTAGCATCTTTCAGCTAATTGTTTTGTCTTTGTAGCACTAAATTTACCATCTGGCAAATAAGCTCTAAGCAACCCTTTTGTACACTACCTGCCCTGCACCAACACCATGCAAACAAAACTAATGATTAATAAAGTAGAGTTTTTAGCAGCTAAACAGATAGATATTTACCTTGCTAAAGCCAAAACAGAGCTAAAAGGGGAGTGAATACTGACTTAGTTTCACCAGGTTGCAAGAAATCAAATAAATGCTAATGATGCTGCTTCTCTACGGGGTGTGTAATAGGCAGCTGTTTGCTAACACATTTATTTTTTATTGTTATTATATATCAGTTTTATGTTTCCAGTTTGTTGCACAGCCCCTATGTGGCCAAAAAATCTAGAGGTGCAGGTCTGAGGATAAAAAGGATGTCAAAAATACACAACACCGAACAAGGATTTTTTTTTTTGGTGCAGTTTTTTCATGCAGTGTTTTCCAGTAGATCGCGGCAGCTTCATCCATCCATGTCACCTTTCACTGCCAGTACAGATCCAGTTCTGAGCCTGAGTATCTTAAAATCTACACTGAGTATCAGTCCAGTACTTCTACAGAAAGAAAGAAATTTAGTTACCACTACAGATGATTGTGCAGTTTAGAGAGATCTAAATGACACAGAAAATCATGCTTCAGCATCATGTTTTAATAATGTTGTAATTCTCAGGAAGGCATTTTTATTAGTCTGACATTGGCCTCACACTGGCATTAGCAACCTCATTGCACAGCTAAGTTTTCAATATTTATATATGAGGACTAATAGCTGCTCATAAAACAAGATCAGTCCATCAGAAACACTTCTTGAGTTCAATTAAGGGACTTGGGTCTACAAAAGTGTTAACAGCCAACATATGTTGAGCTGAAAACACTGGCAATAACATGTCATTTAACACACATGCTGCTAAAGACTTAACAAAAGCTCAGTCAGCTGAGCCTCACACAGGTGTGAAGATTTAAAATAATTCGCTTCTGAGGTGGAAGGAAGGCCTTTTGTTCGGATGAATGACGCCTGTAGCGGATCGCAGGAAATGGAAAATACTGCCATTCAGGCACAGATATGATACTTATGTCTGCTTGACTGGGAACACCTCTATGCCCAGGTTTTATTTTTTAATTTTGTTTGGCAATTTAACAATCTGTAAGATGCCTATTGTGTTTTTTTTCTTCTTCAAGCCCCTTTTTGGTTTATTGTGTTTCAAAGGCAGAGTTATATAAGCAGCGCTCCTCTCCTGCTGTTGGATGGGTGAATAAGAGGAGATCAAAAGGGAGGCGATAGAGAAAGAGTGTCTGCAGCCTTCTCCTCTTCTTTATTCTTTCCACATTCTGCCAATGTGCAGTTCCCTCTAACTGCTTGACTTGCCCTGGATTCTCTCTTTCTCTCTTCCTCTCTAGGACATTACACTTTAATCTCATGTTCTGTGCTGCTCTCTCTCTTTTCCTCTCTTGCCCCCTTTTTTGCCTTTCAATCTCTTCTCTTGTTCTCTGTTCATCACTTCATCCATCCATCCATCCATCCATGCATCCATCCATCTCTGCCTTTCTTCTTTAATCCCATGTTGTGTACTTTGGCCCTTAGAATGTCATTCTAATCTGCTGTCTCAATATGGCCCTGTATGACTGCTAATCCTCAGTTTGAACTATATATATATGTGTGTGTATATATATATATATATATATACACACATATTTAGTACACACACACACACACATATATATATATATATATATATATCAGAATTTGTGTGTGTGTGTCTGTGTTAAGAGTTTGTGTGCAGCTGTATGTTTTGTTTACATGGAGTTTAAGATGTCAGATTTCTGTTGAAATTAGTTGAATGATACAACATTTTGTTTGTGATTTTATTCCAGTTGGGGTCCTGCAAATCATGAAGCCTTAAAGCTCATACACCCTTGTGTGTATGTGTTTGTCTGTGTGTGTGTGTGTGTTTATGCGTGAGTGTGTTTGTGTGAGTTGAGATGGAGGCTGTGCAGACATTGTCGTATAAGAAGGGCATGTCCATCGGGAGACAGTCTTGGCCCTTTTGACAAATGCAGACACACACACACACACACACACTTACAATACAACATGCAATTAAACACGCATGAAAAACACACACGCACCACTGCTCATATGGGGGATAAAGGGAGGGAGCAGGAAAGAGCGATGGGAGAGATGAGAGAAAAACATGCAAGTGGGAATTCTGTCTCTTTACAAAGTATAATCTCTCACTTTAATCTCCCTCTGCCTGTAACTCTCTGAAGCCCTGCTGTTTAAATCTGACTTTTTTCTGGTCCAGCAGGTAGCTGCACAAATTAACACACATCCGTATAAACAAGCTTAGACATACACACATTACAATATGAGTAAATAAAGCCTGTTAGCATCGAACATGCCAACACCACGGGCATGAGAGCTTGACAGTCCTTCAGCTTTGCCGGAATGAACCATTCACCCTTTTCTCTATTTCATGCAGTCATCAACCCGGAACAGATCATACCTTTGTTATCCATTTTCTGCCTCTTTCCTGCTTGCTTCCCTCAAGGCATCCTTGTCATTTCATCCTCTCAACTTGAAAGCTATCTTTTTGCGGGTCCGTTAAGTCCCGTTCAGCAGCCTCTACAGCCGGACAAACGCGCCGCGGAGGGACCGGGGAGGATGTTGTCGGTGTGTCCGCACCGGAGCTCCGCGATGTGCACTAGTTCATCTCCCACCCCGTTGTTTCACCCTGGGCTCCACCGAGGGTTAATGTGTTCGTAGCGAGTGTGTGTGTGTGTGTGTGTGTGTGTGTGTGTGTGTGTGAATGAGAGAGAGAGAGAGAGATAGAGAGAGAGAGAGAGACTAACCTCGAGTAAAGTCACGGGTTTTTTTTGTCAGTATTTTGCTCCCGGTCCTCGCTGTCAGCTAGCTCCCCACAGCCGACATCTAACCTGCGCCAACTTCGCTACTTCAACTCAAGAAACGGTTTGTCACAACGTTAATGCTACACACTCTTTTTCTTTTTTTTTTCTCTTCTGCCCAAAGGGCTCCGTGTCTCTCCCTGAGCGCAAAACAGCGTCAAAAGGTGCGACTAATCTCTATTTCCACATCGGTTTATCCCCCCCACGTCTTTAGGGCGCCTCGGTCTTTTAAAATAAACCAACTGTTTAGTAACGGCTTGACAGGTGTCGCCCCCAGCGCACGTTCTGCCCTCCTCCTCCTCCTCTTCTTCGTCTCGCGCCGAGGCTGCGCGCGCGGTGTTGTTTTCTGTGTTTGTGTACGTGTGAGAGTGTGTCTGTCTGTGTGCGCGTGTGTGTGTGTGTGTGTGTTCGTGGGTATGCATGGGGGGGGGGGGTTACTCTCTACAGTGGCTCTCTGAGCTCCGTTACAGGGGATCAGCAGGTCGCCACGGTCCAGCAATTACCGACAACTCACCAAGCATTGACTGACAGGTGCGCACACACACACACGCGCGCGCGGAGAGCCACAGACTGTATAGCTGGTGGAGCTGGGGGGGGGGGGCCGCGTACGTGCAGTCAGTCTGGGGGCCTTTTTATAAGGAAAATGAGTGGATTTCAGTCCTGAGGGAAAGCAGGAAAAAGGTTTCTCACACTTGGCAGGAATGTTACAAAAAAGCTCTGCCCTGTGTGTCAGTTCGAGTTTTAATTAAAACACAGAGGCTCATGTAACTAAAGATGTCACTCACATCACACTGCATCAGGATTGGGGAAGTCAATGACTGAAAGTCTGTCAACTGATGACCGAGAGTCAGCAATGGTTCAACTGATATTGATGTGTGTTAATTTGGACTTTGTGACCAATGATTTTTATTTGCCTAGAGGTATGCCTCACTATTAATTTGCATTTATTACCTTTGGGCAGGGTTACCACAGCTCAGCCCTTTGGGTGCTGCATATACAGCAAAATTAAATGTAGCTTTCACCAGTTGAACAGGGCACAACTGGATACAAAACAAAGCCCCTGTGTGGGCCCCTGGGGGCCGTGTTTCTAGGTGCAACCACAACACTAGCACCCTCTAGTGCTCTGCCAGAGAAAGCGTCCCAGGATTTAGTCTGATAGCGATTTCTCAAGCCCGACTCAAGATCACAATGAGAATGAGACACCATGGACTTTGACAGTAGAAACTACAACTTGGTTGATAAAGGATATTTTGATTAAATAACGATACTAGAAACTAGAGGCTCAAAATATCTGACAAAACATTATCTTCTATGGCATTTGCTTTGAAGATATAACCTAAGCATCCCTCACAATTTTTTTAAGGTTTATTAATAACATTGCCCATAGTGTGTGCTGAGCCTGACACTTAACAGACTTTCAGTGCTTTTTGTAGTTTCTTCACTGTTGCTAAATGACCTCAAACATTCACAAATTCTGGTCAACATATATGCCAATACAGATATATACAGATAAGCTAATATTGTTGACTTATTATTCAATCTATACTAGAAACTATCTAAATTGCATCGGCTGTATATGAGCTATTTAATATTTTATCGTAAAATGAGGGTGAACACGACAATGTGTTTAATCAGTTTTTGACTTGACTTTATCTGAGAAGTGTTCATTCATCTCTACAGGCTATTACATCTATTGTGCACATTGATTGTGTTGTTGTTTTATTGTGTTAAATTATATTGTTATGTTGTTTTTTTAGCCATTATACAAAATCAAGTAGTGATGCTAATAGAAAACTATTTCAATGGAGCATCATTTTAAGATCACTTTAATATTTTTTCATTGTGTGAAACAGCTTCCTCAATGACAAATAGTTACGATATTCCTACAGGAGCTATTAGTGCTTTTGTGGTAAATCACTGCAATTTATGCTCTAGCTTTCTCTCATGGTATCAGTTTAATAGCTCTGTGCAGACTATTATTTTCTTTAGTAAAAGTGGGTTAAAGCATGAAGTCCCTTCAAATTCTCCGTTTAAAATATGCAAGACATTTTCTTACTTGCAACTGAAAAGGAAAAGAGTCTAATGGCACAGATTAGTTAAAAAAACAGTCATGTAAGGTTAATTAAAAGGTTGTAGCCGAAGCAGAATATAATTTGGTCTTAGAGACTCATCAAATATTAAATTGATATAATGAGTTTGTTATATACATAATAAGTAAAGTATAAGAAAGTAAATAGTTAATATATTTCCTCTGTGTCAAACAGTAGCACTCTTGCACTGATGATGATATGTTTGTAAGTAAAATCCTGTGGTTATTTTGCATTCACCACATGGAAGGTCAACTCTGATTGGTAAGCTAGTCAGACAAATGTAACGCCTATGTCATGTATTTGCATGTGTTGCATGTGCACATGTTGCAGATTAAAGCAGGTATCAGGAAAATCCCTCATCCCAGATTACTTGCTGTTTAGTCAAAGATTAGGGAGCTAACCTGTTTAACATGCGAGTGATATCAGGTCAGTGGAGCCTGCAAGTTTGTTACGTCACCAAAGTGTGTTAGTGGTGCTACCACTTGAATACAAAATGAGCCTAGTAAGACTGTAATGCAACACGCTGATATCATCTCCCATTGTCTTACATGGTAACATTTACTGTTTGCCAGCACAGACAGACTGCACTGAGGTACATTAGTACCTATGTTAGAATTTGCTATATTTGTGCCCAAACTGACACAGTTCGTTCAAACCACTGTGGAGTCTTTCACAGGTGAAAGGGTTGGGCTTCATGTGTAACATGCAAAAACATGCAAAAACTCCACCTTCCTCTCACTATAAAAAACTGTTTGAGCTACAATTATTTATTATAGATTAAAATGTCAGATTTTTAATTAACTGTTGCACAATTTGATCTATAAAATGGTAATAAAAATTGCAAGTTAAAATCACAAAACAGCAAAGCCTTAATTTATGTCATTAAATTGCCTGCAAGGCCTTAGCATTAGCTAAAAAAATTAACCAAATTGGTTATCGAAAGTGGAATCATTTATTTTTATGGTCATGAATTAATCCACTTCTAATTTTCGAAGCTGCCATGGTTTAGGCCAATTCAGTCTCAACAGAAAAGAAGAAACAAATTTAGTTTTTTACCACATTTTTCTGTAGATGTCAATTAAAAATTCTACAAGGCTTTCTCTCTCAAATAATGACTGATAATGTACTCATTCATTAATTAGACTGACTAGTTGTTTGTAGTATCTCTCTCTTTTCGCCAGCGTGCCTGCTGGGTGTTTCTGTTGGAGTTGTAGTGAACAATACGAAAACTGTAGCCAACTGTTATAGTAACTGTATTCGCAAGAGGGTTTCCAGAGGAAGTTGGCCATTTCTCCACCGCATCAATGCTCATTTGCATAAAGCTGAACTTTCTCCAGTTTCTACGCTGGTTCAGATTTCTGTGGTCTTGCTCACTTCCTATCTCAGCATTAACTTGGGATGAGTGGCTGTCAGTAACAGCTGCTTGTGTCGTATTGACTCTGCAGGTGTGAATGCACTGACAGTAACAATGAAAAGGTAATTAGCGACTGTAGGTTCATCACGTCACTTCAGCATCTACTCAGAGCAGTTTAAGTAATTTAGCTGCAGGTGTTTTTTTTTGTTTTGTTTTTTTCACCTCACATTTACACTATGAAAGAACATCATCACAGAGTGGAAAACAATTAGAGGTGTGTGTTGATAAAACTGTGTTTCCCTTTGTTCACCGCATGGTCTCAACACGACAAAGCCACAACTTAGAGGTAAAATACAGGTTTTTTATTTTAAGGTGGGATCAAGACAGCATGAAGCTTGAAAACATTCACATTGAAATTCTGGAGCTACATTTGATGAAAGGCCAAGCAGAGCTTATAAAACACAGAATTTATCAGTATTGTTTGTTAGGATGCATATAATAAGAAGGTCATTAGGTAATACTCAAACTCTGTCTTTAAATACCTAATTAATTCAGTAATTAGATGGTTTTCCATCGAAATCAAATTCTCTTATCTTTGTAATTCTTTATTTTTTGTAGGTTTACTTTGTTCTTTTAACCTTTATCCCCCACTGCTGTACAAAGAGCTGTTTTATTTCCTCTTAAGGATCAGTTTAGCCATACTTTAATCTTATTTAATCTTAGATAAAGGTGTCTGCATCTATCCTGAGGCGTATAAGTAGCTTTGACCTCTTTCCCATAAGGAGACCAGCAAATTGATTGGCATTGTCAAGTGGACGAAGCTAAATGATGTCTAGAAATTAAATGACCTAAGGAGATGTAATAGTGGTTAGGACAAGTGGGTAGCGGAGGAAAGACAGGGAGGCAGGAGAGGGAGGAATACACAAACAGGTTGCTCTGGGGCCTGGGGAATAACAGGGAGAGGGCGCGGAGAGCAAAGAGGGAGAAAAATAAGATGGAGGGCCACAGAAAGCAAAAAAACAGAGGACGGTTTAACACGGAGCTTCACATAGAGGAGATTTTAGCCTGTTGTCATCAGCATCATCACTTCGCCTGACTTTTAGCATAATCCCACACACAGACTGACACATTCACACACTCACAGGTGGTTAAAACTCAAATTTAAACTCAGAGCCAAACAGCAGATGAGCGTTTTCAACCTCTCATTAGTCTGTTGTTGCCAACTTCCTCCTCCTCTTCCTCCTCTGTCTGATCATGTTTTAAGCATTTGAATCTTGTCCTTCACTGATGCATCACTCAATCCAGCCCCCATCCCTCTATGTCTCTCTCTCTTTCTGTGTCCCCCCTCCCTTTCTCCCCCCTCAGTGTCATTACTTACCTCCCAAGAAAGACGAAGCGTACTCCATCTTGTTGCTTTATGTTCCCAGCAAATTTAGTCCTGCGTCTACCTTCTCCACCCTCAACACTCTTTCACTTTGTCTCTGTCTCTCTCATTCTCACTCTTCGCCACCCCGAAGCGGCCGCCCCCCCACAAAAAAAAATAACCCGGGCCAGGCCCCCCCCCCCCCCCCCCCCCCCCCCCCCACCACCCCCCCCCCCCACGCCCGGTG
>JAQNCA010000032.1:14792988-14806113 GCA_029783725.1 Acanthurus tractus | reverse complement strand
AGGCATTCTGTTGTCTTGTTCTGTTGGATCAATGGTCTAAAACCCAGAGATTTTAAAATTATAGGCAGTGTTTAGAATTTAGTGGCAGAGGAAAGGCCTTCTGTAGATCCAGTGTTTGGTTTGTTGATTCTGGGCTCCTCTAATAACATAGTGGACTCTGTGAAAGATGACCCACCTCCTCTGTAGATGTAAAAGTGAGCCCATTCTTTCATTCACAACCATTATAATGAAATGAAAACATATTTATAAATATTATTTTCATTTTCAGCCAATTGATTACTCTAAATACTGAACACTGGACCTTAAAATTAAAGCAAAGCAACATCTGAGATGCTGAAAAAGGGAGAGCACATTATAGTCAAATTGATTTAGTGTTTCATTGTTCCAGCTGTGGCTGCGATGTTTCTGGCCTGTCTTTTCGTTAATATTTCTTCTCTCTCGTTTCTCTTTCAGCCAACAAGACTTTGCTCGGAGGAGGTGGAGGTAAGTCACAACCTGTCTGATCCGGTGGTTGTGTGTGTTTGTGTGCCTGCCAAGCTATTTGTTGTTATTAATAGTACAGCTTTGTAGTGCAAATGGTCCTCTCTGGACACAAAATAATTTAAAATCTCATTCTTTCAATCAGATGATGTAGTGCAAAGTGCTTGCTGAAGGGTGTGTGTATGTGTGAATGTTTTATGGGCTCTGCACGGCGTGTCTGTCTGTATTTTTCTTTGTGTTTTGTAGCAGGTAGCTCTTTGTTGTGGCAGGTGTTCATGGTGCGTTTGCATGCTGCGCCATGTGTGTCAGTGTTTCACTAAGTGCGTGTGTGTCTGTTCGTGCCCAGGTGCAAAGTCGATAGTTCATAATTTATGTGGGTGTGAAGTGCTGTGGATATAAACAGTCATTTTTCAGTGTATTGTTGACTCAGTACTTTGCTGCGTGTGTGTGTGATGTTGGACGTCCACGCTCAATCGATACTTGTAATAAATCTGTACAACTAATGCGTCAGCCACATTCACTAAAACATGCACACAAACACTCCATACCACCTGTGTGTGTGTGTGTGTGTGTGTGCCTGTGTGTTTGTTAATGCCTGCAAATTGAGGTGCTGCGTTTGCCTGTGGTTGTTTTCCTTTTCTTTATTTGGGCAAACAGCTTTTGTCTTTCAGACGTCCTTACCTGCACAGCCATTTTTAACCCTCTAATTTGTATGTGCATGTGTGTACGTGCGTGTGCATGACGTGTTTTTGCCTTTTAGTCTCCATGGTGACATACCGTATGTAGTGGCACACCTGTATGTATGTGTGTCTGCATGTATGTGTATTCATGTGTCAAAGTAGTATGTTTGCTTGCCTCCAAGAATCCAAAAGTGTATTTGTTTGCTTGAGATGTTTTGATGAAGCAGCTAGTCTTTAGTGTCTCACACACACACACACACACACACACACGTGCACACGCAGACGGGCTCCACCCTTACTGATAAACTGCAGCTGTGCCCCAAGCCGTAAAAATGGCCTGCACACTCTTGTGTCCTGTTGCTTTACACCCACACACACACACACACGCACGCAGTCAAGCACCCCAAGATCTACAGCATCGTTTGATGTTGTCCTCAAGTCTCTGATGACTCTACAAAGACAGATGGTTTCAAGAGAGGCTGTGAATGTGTGTATCTATCAGACTGTGCACTTGTGCCTCTGAAAAACATATTTATGTTGTTCACTCTGGTTTAGTTATTCAGAAATTTTCAATCAGTTAAATTTAAGCGCAACATCTGTTTTAATTTTGAAATTTTCCCCTGACTGGCTGGAGGAGGCTATACTTTCAACCACGACCGTCTGTTTTTGGTTTTTTATCTGTTTCTCTGCTTCTGTTTTAATTCATCACTCTTTACCAGTTTCTCTCCTGCTCAGTTGATTCCCTCATCTCTTTTTATTGTTTTTATTTCCATCTCTCTGTCTCTCTTTCCAGCTCAGTCCTTGGGGGGTTGCTTAGGCAGATAGAGCCTACAGTAGGTGTTAATTAGAGAGAGAGGTAAGGGTAGAGACAGGGGGAAGAATGGAACAAACAAAAGAAACGGGAGGGAGATGATGGTAAGAGCGAGGAGACAAGACAATAGCAATGCAGGTCCAACAGATAACAGACAGATATACGCAAAAGCGGAGCTGAGCTGAAAAAACACAGTGCACACTTCCATTCATTTAGATCACATTCTGCACTGAATCACCAGGCATTCATTCAGCTTAAGTGACTTTTGTTTTTCATCAGAGGTGAGGCAACAAAAGGTCTTTACAGTGCTTTACTACTCAGTCTCAAGGGTACCTGGTTAAATGTCACTCAGTTGGATCAAACACACACCTGCCGACATTGTTTTTGCTCCTCAGACTGGAGGAGGGCTAAACGCGCGGGCAGCGCATCAACTACAAACACAAGGGCAGGAAATTAACCTTTTTTTAATGTCCACTGGATGCAGTTGCTCATTTGCTCCAAAGCTTATCTGCCATTTCAGTGTTTCACTGCTTTGATTGGTTTTCCAAATAGAAAGGAAAACTTAGGTGGTGACTGGAGGTTCAGACAGCTAGACAATTACTGCAAGCTATATATATTTAAATTATCACGTGTGTTTGGTCAAATTTTTTTCAGTGAATGCCTCATGCCATGAATCATACTTTGAAGTTTGTTTTTAGGTTCTTCCTTTAGGTCACCATATGTCAGTGTGTACCTTCCGGATACACGATGCACACGTGTATCTCCACAGGTTTGTGAGCTGGACACATATGTCATCAGCATCAGTTAAATATAAGTAGCCTATATGGATGAGGGACTGAACCTGCCACATTTCAAGCCACAATGAACAAGCTTTAAGGTTGGAAAAATGCAATGTCCTACACAGGTTGCCATTATAGTCTAGCATGTGGGTCCACAACATGTGACCATAGTCAGATATACTGTACATACTGTTCCTTTGATTTCATGATTTGTTAAGGAAGGAAAATGTTCAGCTGAGCTGCTGTTTTTGGATCGGTTTAAATCCTCAGTATCCATCCTCATATCAGTTAATCACTGTAACTCTCATCTCTGTCCCATTGCCAGTATGGACAGAAACATGAATATTTATCCTCTCCTCTACTAAAAATATATCAGTGTGTGTAGTTTTTGTGCACATTGGACAGAGATTGAGATTAAACAGAAACATTACTTGGCCTCCTGTGTAAATTTAGTTATAAGGTTATAAGCTCAAAATTGAAGTAATGAAGCTTCTGAGAGTGTGTTTTTAGGCATGATAGAGCCTGAAAAACGATGTAATAACCATACTTGTGATGCAGTTGTTGTGTTTTAGTTGTGCACGTTTTCAAACAGTCTCAAGAGACATTTACAGGTGAAGTAAAGCTTAATTTATGAATTGAGAATAAAGAAAATCAGGCAGTTTCCTGCTCTGCACGGTCGTTAATCCAGCATCCGAAAAAAGAAATAATACAGTGAACCAATATCTCTTAATGCACCAATAGCATTCAGGCATTGCAGTGAATCCTTTAAGCGGAGCCACAGCGACGCATCTGAATGCTACTTGCAGCAACCCCTCACCTGCTATGATGTGCTGCACTTGTATAATCACAACTCACTGATCAAACAGAGCCACACAGTTACAAACACTGGCAGCTGGCATCAGAGAGTCTGCTCGGGGTCTGCAGGGACAGAGTGCACAGGATGTGACCCAGCCACGAAGACAGAGCCTGTCTGTGATTGGTTTAGATGTTTTAAGACATCCAGACGGAGCACACAATAGATGAGCACGATCTCAATTAAAATTTCATCCACTTCCATTTTTTTTTATAATTTGGCGGAGAAAAGAACAAAATCCTCTCACTCCGGATTTCTCGCAGAGCTATAAAGCCACACTGAATTCATGTGCACTGACACCTTTAATCAATCCTGCAGCATGAGGATGGGGTTTGATACCCAGAACTAAAAGTCTCCTGGTCCCCCATGTGTCTGCAGTCCCTTCTCTGCTTTATTTTTGTCTGGATGAGGAGAAAAATGCAGGCAGAGGACAGGCTTGTCTACTTGTCTTTCAGAACAAGTGAACAAGACAGCATGAATTGTGAATAAAAGGAGAGAGCTGAAGATTGGTTTTTGGGCGCAGAGACGAGACGAGAGGCAAAGAGCACTTAGTGTACCTTCCACATACAGACAGTGCCGTCAGTGTCTCAGCCGCATACATTAACTCACCTTTTTCAGCGCTGTTAGCAACAGTCTTGTACATTTGTGTGTGTGGATGAGTTCATAGCTACATGTAACAGGTAGCTGACATGTGGGCGTGCATGTTTAAGTTTATGTGTAAACAAGTGCACACACACACATATATATATTTATATATATATATATATACAACTGTGTGTGAAGCAGTGTGCATGTGTGTGCGTGCATCCACCAGCAAGACCCATCCTAAATGTTGCCTTGGCAACAAGCTGACTGAAGTAAATGAGTGTCCTGGCTCTGCTGTGGGATTGTGGGAAAGCAATATGCCAGCGTTCCGCCCCATTAGTTTGACGGACAGCCTGTTTGGCCTATAAGAGGTCAGCTGGCAAGGGCAGCCATATTAGTATTCCATAGGAGAGACCTCAGGATTGGTTTTACTCTAATGTCAATCTACCTGTGTGTGTTTGTGTGTGTGTTTGCTTGTGTGATTGAGTGTGTTTGTGAGGGTGGTTAGAGGAGGTGTGCGGGAGATAAAGCTTGTCCTGTCCTGTAACATTTCAGACAGGTGCGTGTATGTGTGTGAGTGTTCCTGTGTGTTTCTGTGTGTGTGGTGAGTAGTGTGTGTGTGTGTGTTTGTGTGCCTGTGTTTGTTTGTGTGCCCTGGTGGGGGTTGCAGGCTTCTAGCCAGGTAAGCATATCGCCAATTATCACTTCCCAGTCCCCCTACTTCCCTGGCTCCCTCCCTCCCTCTCTCCCCCAGAGTCAGTCAATACAAAGCCTGTGAGGGAGACATGATAATACCTAAACTGGTCAGCCGCCTGCCTAGCTGGCTACTCAATGCTCTAAAGAAGCCAAAACACCCATTTCTACCCCCCTCCTGCGTCCATCCATCCATTACATCCTTTTTTCATTCATTCTCCTCTCTGAACCCCGGATTAACATTCATCTCCTCCTCTTTTGTTTTGGCCCTCCCTCACTTTTTTCACCTACACACCCTTTTTTCTTACACTTGAGCCCTTTCCAAACCCATTTTTGTCTTTGTCCAACTGCGCTCTTCATTCCCCATCTGTGAGTCTCTCCATTGTTTTTTTATATCTCCTTCCCCATCTCTCAATTGCTGGAAGGATGGGCGTCAGTAGAAGAAAATGTTGATGTGATATTTGTATGGTAATGAAGGCTAAATAATTAATGCTGTTTTTTTTCCAAAGTATGGAAATGAGTTTGACACTTCCTAAAAGATTATTTAGTGTCTAGTAATATAAATTAAATTCATGACTAATTCATTATAATCTGTTGATGTGTGTTAGTGGCATTAGGTGTAGCCAATTATGGCTGATTATTGAGTAGTTCGTGTTCATTCTATTTGCATGCGACAGAGTCAGTGGAGTATGAACAACAAGTATCCTTCGACACCGCAGTGATGATAATTTAGTTAGGGCTTCCCTTGTCTCTGCTGTCTGAATGAGGGATACGTAAATACTGATACATGGTCCTGTATATTGAGCCAATCTGACTTAAATTTCATTAACATTTAAATCAATTTGTATTACAGGCATAGATAGAAGAAACAGATCTATTTTTTAACATTACAGAAAACAATTTCAAACTCGGTGTCTAAAACCACTCCAGTTTTATTGTGTTGAGTTTTAAATGGTGTTAAATTGTGAACAGCAGTTGTTGTGGTAGAAGTATATTCTATAAGCATGTTAAGTATGTTACTGCTTTGTTGACAATCCAGAAATGAGAGGCTTAGAGATTGTTTTTTACAGAACTAAACAGACTATTGTGCAACTGCACACCTGTGACGACAGTGACGATACAAACTGATGATTCATAAGTGTCAGGAATTTAAACGATAGGCTTATTAACTGTTGGATGTCTGTTGAAAAGTGAACAAGAGAGTGATTTCAGCATCGCTTACAGCTGCTCTAGCTGCTCTGTTTGGCTACACTTTGACACAGCGAAGCCTTAAGCTAAATGCTAATGTCCTTACGCTAACATGCTCACAGTACCAGTGTATGAATGCATATTTTTTAGAAATTACAGTGTTAACCATGTTTACCTACTTAGTTAAATGTGGTAGCATGCTAATCTGCTTATTAGCACTAAAAACCAAAACACAGCTGGTAGGAATGTCATTTATTTTGCAGGTGTTTATTCATGAAGTAGCCTGATGGTGACATTAACTGAGAAGTTAAAATATCAGCTGTGATAACAAACACCCATTACACGTGTGGCACTTCTTGCAATTCTTAATTATTTCCATTCATTGTGTTTTTAACACTTAATTATTTCTGAAAAAATACATGGGTAATCAACGACAGCTGGTCTTGGTTGTAGGTCCAGTTGCTTTAGAATCAACCCTCCTCAGACCAACCTGAACATGATGACTGAGTACCTTCACATATTCATTAAAAAAATAATTTTTTTAAGTAATTAATTTTGTCATTTGCTGGCTAAGCAGATGGATTCAGTTGTTATTGTTCTGTAGATGTAATAGACAGTATTGTCTCTCCCAGTCACAATCCATCCATGACTAATAGACCTGTACTCTTTATGTGTCTGTGCTGAAGAAGGATTGCTGGTGCAGCTTCACTTCAAATGCATGTTTCATTTGCAGTTCCCCACTCATGAATTCCCCCTTCGTATTTCTGACTGCATTGAAGTGACAGAACAGTGTCTGAATCTACTCAGTAGCATGCGGTGCTCACGCTGGGCTATTACACCAGCTCCCACAGAGTCAGAAGTTACCACAGTCTAAAAGAAAGCTAACATGGGCTGTCTTCAGTGAATATAGTTAGAGGGACAGCTCTCTTTATAAGAAAGGTGGAAGTCACGGGGAGAGTGAAAAGGTGTATGGGTATTTATTAACCCTGCTCGGCAGGTTCAGGCTCTGTCCGCAGAGAGAGGGTGTTAGAGACAGTTATTTTGTCTTCTCTCTTTTCATCTCCATTTGACAAGGAGCAATCTAACTTAAACATGAGAAAAACAAAGGCATCTTCAGCTGTACGCCCAAGAAGTGAATCATGTGTAAGCAAAGGCAGCGGAGTGTGTAGTCAAAAATGACAGGACGAGTTAGCAGCATCTAGTCGTTGCACGCCACCTGAAATTTGAAAAGACATGAACAGCACTGCAGTAATGTCTCTATTTTTTCTGAGATGGTCATCCCAAGAGGAACGTTCATTTCAGCAAGTGCCCAGAAATTACATATTTTCATGTTCAAGTGACAAAATTGTCTAGCAGGAGGAAGTAAGGTGACAGGATTACAGAGGAACTCTGTCCATTAGGGACTGTAGTGTTTTTGCAGTGATGTGGTTTTGGTGCAGTGGATGCACAGGTTATTGCAGCTTCTGCATCCATCACAATGCACAACATTGCACACTGGGTGCAGAAGCATTTTTTCATACACAGTCATTGGAGAAGGAAGTGTACTTATAATAAAGAATAAATTTACAGTGTGCATGTGCAGATATGTTTCTCATGCCTCAGTGGACATAATTATTCACATCTTAAGAGTGTTAAGACATTTACATAAAATGCACAGCAAGTTTTTATCATTAATGCCAGCAAATACTCAGATTAAGCTTAGAAGGACCTTCATTGACTAGTGGAAAATATACCAGGCAACCTCATGCATTCAAAATATTTTGTTATATATATATTTTTTTTTTTTTCGAATGGAAAGACTCTAAAGAAACTCATTTGCCCTCCTACTGTGAAGGAAAGATGGCTGAAATCAGGCCAGCAAAGAGTTCACAATAGCCACTGCATTCTTCATCTAGTCCCTTTTCACTGTAATACTTTGCTATCATAACAGACCAGGAATGAAACCTGGACACGGATGAGTTATTTACACCTGACCCCCACAACTTGGCATGATCCACTGTATTTCCCCAACTAAAGTCTCAAAAACCTCCAATTAGACACAAACACACACAACAACATCATTGTAGTGGTTGAAAGCAAAAATACATGACACTATTGCATACCCATTCATGTTCATGTGAACCGAAGCTCTTGCAATGTGTTGCTTGCTGTTAGCTGACTGTAATTGCAGCCTGACTAGTAAATATCTAGGAATAAATATTAACTACAGCTTCATACATGGAGTGCCACTATTGACTGGATTCGTGAGAGGTCAGCCAGTGTGTTAAAATGTCAAAAAACACTGTTATTCTATAAACCAGCGAGTGTGCTTTGGAGACACTGAAAATGAGTCAGCGTTTTGAACTTTTTGTTGCCCCTCGGCACATGTTGCTCCTGCTTTGTCAGGTTGCAACACAAGTCTTTGTCTCAGTCTGAGAGCTGCAGCTCTTATTCAACAGCTTTGGCACAGACAAATGCAGTCGTCTTGTGCAAGTTCAGAAACTGCTTTTTAAGCGTCGGTCGAGAGGTTATGGATGAATTAAATAAATGTTTTATAATTTTTTTAAAAGTTATTTTTATTTGGAGGACTTCTTGTTATCTCGATAAAGGATTACCAGAAATAATTTATTTTTGTTTAATTTGCCTTCATCAACCAAAAAAATACTTACTTGAGGATTGAAGTTATGCGGTCACATTAAGAGCTTGAGAAATATAACCATTAGAGTATCAGGACAGATGCATCAAGCTGCACAAATAACATACTTGGTTTCTAAGGTTTATTATAACATGCAGGAACCAGCACACATCATGAGACCTTTTTTACGGTCATGTCTTCACTGATGAACTCTTACCTGTGATCAAAGCAGCTTTTCTATGACCTTGCCACTTCAGCGTGCATGTACGTTCTCTTGTGTCGCTGTGAGTGTATGCAAGCTTCATTATATACAGTATGTTCTCCGCCTCTTAACTGCGACTTCACATTACAGTAGAGTTGTGTGTGTGTGGGAAGGAGCAGAGGCTTTCAGGTCAAAAAGCATGCTTAGCTCAAGGCTACACAGTCCACTCATAAAGGCTGAGAAAAAGGGCCAGTTTCCACCGTTATTCACACACACACACACACGAACCTACACATTCTCACACAGGCACACTTTCATGTTTCTGTCAAACATGACGCATGAAACATAACAAAAGGTATTGTTGGTTTACGTTTTAGTGATGTTTCCATTTCTTTTTCTTTTGACTTTGTTTTTTTTCCCCATTTCTTATCTCCCTCCAGACTATTTTTAAATCTGCTGCTCTCTCCCTTATTCCCCTCCCTTCCTCCCTCCTTCTCTTTTCCATCTCTCAGTCTTATCACACTTGTTCTCTATTTCAGAGTTGGGCTGCTTCAAAGTTAGTGTGTCAGAGTGTGTGTGCGCATGTCATTTCGAGGACTCTTCACACACACACCACACCCACACATAAATTTTTTTGTGCACAGTAGCACATATGCTTTGACATGGATATACACACTAGCAATACTCCACTCACACACTCTCTCTCTCTTTCTCTCTCTCTCTCTCACACACACACAACACACACATACACACACACAGCGTGAGCATGGTATCTGGACTTGTTTCTTTGCACCCTGAGGAGGTAGCCAGTATTTCAGAGCTCTCCTTTCACACCCTTACGCTCGTGCTTAGCTCACAGCGCGGCCCAGTTCAACATGGCACAGCGTGACACGGCACACTACAGCTCAGCACCGCATGCAATATGCCAACTTAACACAATAATGTTCAGATAACACCAGACCCCTGCCTGCAGCTACTTGGTTTGGCGAAACACGCCGCTGTAACAGCTGGTCTGTAAACAGTCAGACGGAGATAAGAGCCACAGGCCAACACACTGAGCTGTGACATACGGATGGGTGTACTGTTTTCACCAAGTGCTGACAAGTCTCACAGCGCCGTCACAAAAATCATTCCTGACAGAAGTGTTTTATTCTCGGTTAATTAGGAATTGTTTACGCCAGACTTCTACATTAGACATAGCATTGGAGTTTTAAGTGAGGATTGTATCAGGCTTCAGAGGCTGGAGATGGGAAAGTTATTGGCACGCTGGCTGTAAATGCTTGAGACGATCAAAATGTTTACAGTCTTTCAACCCTGTCTGCTATCAGTGCCTTTTTACAGTGTGCGTTTCTTTGATTTACCAAATATATTTTAGGGGTATTTTAATGCTTCAAAGATTGTGTTGATTGTCTGTGGTTACAGTATGTATGTACTATGTTGTAGGTTAGAGATATAGGATTGTCAGGGCCAGTATCACAATTCTGACACCATTTGAAAAATCACATCCTGAGCCCTGCACGTAGTTTCATACGTCTGAGAAAAGATCATGATTTTGGTTAAGTATTAATAAGTGGTATTAATAAAGTATCATCTGTAGTACATCTATTAGTACAGTGCACACGCCCTGTCTTGTGCTTCAAGTCACAGCTTTTTTATTATTGAACAAAGAGGATGATCGTCCCCTAACCTTACCTGAGCGCTCTGAGTGCCAAAAGATAACCACAAAAACCAAATGTGTGGATATTGAATTGTAAAATCAGATATTTAAAGGGGAAAAGTGAAATTATTTGTAAGTGGACATACTGCAGGTACATTTAGTATAAACATTTTATGACTATGAAAACAGTATCTTCTGGTGGACCAAAGGCAAAGACAGTGAATTGCAGCTTCCCTTGCTGAAGTTCAGCCAGATCTTTGTTGCATGTTCCTCATCCATCTTTTCTCCCCTGATTTTCAATCATCTCTACACTGATATGCTTCTCTTTCATAAAGAAGAACATGAAATGCCGTTGAAAACACTTTTTAAAGATGTTCCCTGATGATGTGGATGGAAAAATGTAAATCAGATGGCTTTTCATTTCTCACAAAATATATTTGCTGTTGCAAATTAGTGGCATATACACATAATTTCTTCCCTTCTGCAGAAACAAGCCTCTGAATGTCAGTCTTCAACTCTGACTACATCCACACAACCGCATTTTTATTTGAACATGAATAACTTTTGCTGTATCTATGCCTGACATTCACACCACTGCGGCGTTCAGATTCTCTAGAACAGAGACTTTTGGAAAAAAATGCCTGACCTTGTTTAAGTTTGAATTATTCAAGGTTGAGTTATAGTCGGTACAAGCAGAAAAGGAAACTTTTCAAACAATGACAAATTTTTTGGAGGACTGTTTGTATCACTTAGCCTTGACTGCCGGCATTTAATTCATCTCAAATAACCAAAAACAGGACCTGACGTCGTTGTAAACACTAACAGCTCCACCTCATCTTTAAATAAAGCAAAGGAATTTCTGTTTTCGCCTTCTATGTTCCTCTTCTACAGGCTTTTAAGGCAGCAAAGCAACCAAATCATCTACTTTCTGTTACCATGTTTACACACTCAGTGCACATGAAAGTCATTTGATGTGTCTTTTCAGGTGTGTTAGAAATATCAGAAATTGATTCAGCAGTATTGTTGGAGAACCTGTTTGGATGAAGATCATTTCTGGTTTTTAAAACACAGTTTTAAAAGGAAAACGTAGTAATGGAAATGGGTTAAAAGGAAGCAGGTGGTTTGGTTACTTAGGATAAACTATTAGCAAAGACAACAAGGTCAGCAAAGCCTGTATTCAGTTATTCATGTTTAATCAACTGCTGGCAGTCAAGGACAAGTGATTCACACAGTCTTCCAAAAAAAAAAAAAAAAATCGTCATTGTTTGAAAAGTTTCCTCTTTTGCTTTACAGACTGTCTCACACAAAATGTTACAGTATAACTGACAGATATTTTCATTGTAAAGATGACTTTCAGGTTAGATGTGACAGGGAAGCTTCAGTAACTCTGATGCAACCTTTTTACTGTAATTTTTTATTAATCTATAATTCTTTTTATTGTAGTGGTTGTTTTTCTTCTTCAGACTTTCCATAATGTCGATCTACATGATTAAATATAGATTTCACTCTGTCTTTTCCTTCCTTTCTGTGATGTCTTGCTGTGAGCTAACACGTTTTTTTAACGATATCACATTCTTCACATTATTGTGTTTTTCTATTAGAATGTGAGTTAAATAAATTGACTTTTCTTTAATTGATTTCTTCTCTTTTTTTTTAGATTTTTTTTCTTAATTTGTTTCAAGAACGACTTTGTCAGAGTTAAATGCTGCTTTCTGGGGTCCTTAATGCAGAGAATCACAGTAATAAAGCTGTTGAAATCTAGATGGTATAAATATTAACTCTGAGGAAAGCTTCTAACTGCAAGGGGTACAAAGATTGTGACTGTGTCTGTAATTGGCACAGCTGTAAAATTGCTTTTTCCTGCATCATTGCCCTCCTGGAAATCAACACAGTCACGGTCTTTAGATGTGGTAGGGATCAAAGAGAGATACACATTTCTGAATATTATGGAGATTTATGAAAATATAATTAATAAAGACTAATTGACCAAAAAGTCAAAGTCAGCTGAGGCCTTAATAAGACATTAAATTGAGTAATTAACTAAGGCAGTGGCCCTAAAATCCATTAAAAAGACTGACGTACAGTGAGACTGTGTCGCTTCTTAAAGGAGAAAAAGCAGGATTTGGGGTGAAAAGTTAGAAACCTGAAGAGGACAAGAAATTCCACCGTTCACTACTTATTCGAACATTATCCAAATCCTTTGAGCGCTTGGCTCTTACACCTGTGAATGTGTCTGCTGGACTTCAAACAGCATTGAGACTCGCTGTAAGTGAGATTGTAGGGGATTCACAGAAGTGGGTCAACTCTCTGAATCTCCTGTCCTCTCCTCTTTAGTGGACGGAGCAATCCATCGCGCTGCAGGTCCGATGCTAAAGAAGGAGTGTGCTTCCCTCAACGGCTGCGAGACCGGAGAGGCCAAGATCTCCTGTGGCTACGGACTCCCAGCAAAGTGTGAGTATAAAATGTGTGATTGTTGGTGTAACTTCTGGCTTCCGCAGTGAGGCTGATCAGTTTGGCTTCGCTGGACCGCGTTCAGGTGTGGGAGAGTGATGCAGCTGATTTTCCTCAGATGAATAAAGTTAA
>JAQNCA010000032.1:14700923-14711012 GCA_029783725.1 Acanthurus tractus | reverse complement strand
ACATTTTCTAAAGTCATTAATAGATCTCAGAAAAGAGAAGACACACATGTCTCAAGCTAAATGGTCCAGATGCTTTTGCTGTGGGCGCCTATGTCCTCTAAAGCCAGCAAAATGAGCTCCTGAGTCTGGATTCCTAAAATGTCCCTGCAATACAAAGCATCTATACTGTGTAAAAGAGTAAATGGGGTGATACAGTAACCAGCAGAAGGACCACTGACACTGTGGTCAGCTTGTTTCTTCCCCAAATTCTTGAACAAATCTCCTGGCTGACTCTAAATGAGGCTGAACAAAGCTGGAAGGCAGACGCTTCAGACGTTTCCCATCCAGAAACCTGGCTTAAATGGCAACAGGAACAAGTTTTCATCATGTCGACCTGCAGTGCCATGCTCCCCCAACACCCATCCGTCTTGGCCATGCAGATTACTTCTGCAGGCTGATACTTTACTAATTTACTAACTTGGTCTTAAACTTGGAGAATACCAGAACAATCTCCCTGTTAATTAAAAATGTTTCTGTCAGAGAGCCACACATTGGTTTTGGCTAGCTCTTTTCCCAACTGCTCTGAAAGCCTGTTCACATCCTCCTGCAATCCGTCCATGCAAAACCACCAGAGTACAAGCGAGTACCAAATCACAATCGCAGCTCTCTTTACAGCTTTCTATAATTTCTAAACTATACAGCGAGAGAGGAAACAAACCAAAAGGCAAGTGCTCCCTTCAGCAATGCCATCGTATGTTAGCTTGGCATCGATGCATGTGCAGCCAACCTGAAACTTCTGCTCCTTCAGGGCATGGAGGATATTAGCAGTTTTGTGTTGGTCAACATGCAGCTCATGGGTCATGATGCCAAACAGCGTATTGCCAGAGATTAGCCTTGAGAGTAAGTACATAGAAGCTGCTTGTAATTGTTGGCATCCTCACGTGCTAACATGAACAGCTCCCTCTTCGGCGTCGTGCAGCCAAAACACTCACTGAATGGTGTTTGCTCAGATCTCACTAGCCTCATATTCTATACATCATCATTTGGTGCAATTATATACCCTGCTTAAATAGGAGATGAACAAAAGGGAAATTCATGGTGCAATTATCTGCACTGCACTATGATTTTCAGGGCAGTTTCTCTCAAGGTTAATTTAGAGAGGAAGTTGGCCTAAGGCTCTTTTTTTCACTGACACTACAAGAAAATTCTAGTGTTTTTTTTTTTTAACAATGGTCATGAATTCAAAATAACATTTTTCATCAATCCGCAGGCTGCAGTGGTAAAGAGAATGAAAATCAACCTGCAACATTATCTTTTCCATCAGTGATTCTATTTTATGTTGTTTGGACTGTTGCAGGTTTTCATTTTACCCTCTGACGGTTTTGATTTTCAATACTTCTGTGTGCTGTCTCTCTTTTTTCCTTTTTTGCCTTTTTTTTGCCTTTATGCACAGACTGGTGACAAGTTTTGATCTGCAGTAATTTTTATGCCAATTCAAACACAAAGTATTAAATGTTTAGTAGCATTAAATATATCAAGATTCACTGTAGACAAAGATCTTAAAGTGTGAATGCAGAAGGTCAATAAACAAGTGGGCAGGAGAAATTAACATTTAACACCATATTAACTTGAGGCTGCCTGAATTCGGAGGAATTAGATGGAGTAAAACAGAATGGGCACAAAATAACAGAGAAGACGAGAAAAGAGTGCAGTAAAGTGGAATACATTCACTAAGCAGAATGATAGAAAATAAAACTGAGTGGATTAGATTCAAGAATAGAAAAGAATAGAATAAATTTGACTGAATGGAACAGAATAAAAAAGAAAAAAACAAACATAAGCCGAATAGTTGTAGAACAGAATAGAACAACCAGGATGGACTAGAAGACAACAGAACAAACTGCTTAACTAGAACGGCACAAATAGAACATCAAAATATAATAGAATACAATAGGAAACAACACAATAGCAAAGAGCAAATTAACTGAATAGACAAATAGAAGCATAAACGTGAAAAGAGCATTAAGAAAAGAAGATAAGAAAAGAAGAAACACATTATAGATAACATTCTCACAAAATGTATAGACTGGAGTATTGCAGAATACAAATAGAATAAGAAAGAGAAAAAAACAATAAAAACAATATCATAGATGCAATAATCGCCACACAGTGCTTGAAGAAAACCCTTCAGTATAGATGAGTGTGTTATGTGGTCGACCCTTCAGCCTGTATCACCATGTATCACATTTATAAATAGCTCAGTAGCTGTATTACAGTTACTTAGGTCACAGCAGAGAAAATTAAGCCTTGCCAGGCTCCACACTGTTACTGTGGCTTACACTCGCCACACACTGCCATTGACTCTGTCTCTCTCTCTCACACACACATACACACACACACACACACAAACACACACACATATGCACTCACATAGACACATACACAGCAAAGACAGTATCAAAAAAAGACAGCAAGAAGCAAAACTGTGACCAACGTGGAACTAAACATCTACAGCGACAGTGTCGTCTATTCTGAGAGCACCAGGTGTCATTCTAGTGTAACACCGACTGATATGAGCTTTCCAATTATCGCCAGTGTTTTCTGCTGTGCTGAGCTTTCAAGGGACATTAGTGATTCACTGAAAATTAGGAAGTGAAACCTTGTAGACTCGTGTTCCTATGTTGTGTGACAAGCTAAGCAGTGCATGATCAGTCCACCTGACGGATGCCAGGGGAGGCTTTCTTTGCCGAGAAAAGAGGCCTTTGAATCATCCTCCGGGGGAAAGAATTGTGTCATTTCCTCTCAAACCACAGGAGCCCACGCCGCACATTATGAAATGCATGATACTGCTATTTAATAGATGTTTATTCACTTTCCTTCCTCACCCCCCTCTAGTCAAAACTGCAGTTAAAAAATTCAGCTCACCACTCCTCGACTTTTTCTCACCCCATTTGCCTGGTAATAAGCAGGGATGCATCTTCTGAAGACGGATATTTTTTTGTGTTTAATCTACTCTTTTGTGCAAATGCTCCGTCACCCCCCCTGCATACACCTCAAACCTTCTACAATATCCTCGGGCAAAATATGTGTGCTGAGACTGACATTTGAGCTTCATCATGTCCTCTGTTTTTACTACCTTACAGCCAGACAACTGCTTCTCCAGCCCTTTTTTTTCCCTCCTCGACATTTGGTGTGGCCCTGAGATAAATTTTAGAGGAATGTTTCAGCATTTTTACAAGACTTTCTATAATGAGCTGAGGGTCATTTCAGTCCATCTCAAAAAAAAAGCCATTACACCGGTGCTTTTCAGAACTTTTCTTGGCTAGAAACGCCTGAGAAAGTAAAAAAAGGCAATTCAAGACATTTTTCCAAAACACATCAAATGGAGCTCAATCCAGAGTCAAATCATTTTCAAATGACTGTGTGGTCTGTATTACTGTGACACGGGTTTGCCTTAGTATTACCTCCATGTGAAATCACCTGCCTTTCTGCTGAGAGGTTTGAAAGTTTTACTTAAAAAACTACCTTAAACGGTTCAAAGGAAAGGGTAGCTTTCAGCATTTGACAATTGGTAAACTCCATGGCTGAAAGATTAAGCTGACCCCCAAGTGCCAAAAACTGCAGTTCCTCAAATGGCCAATTGAGGCTGGCTCCAAATGTGAGTCAATCTTAATCAATTGATTAAGTAGTCAATCAATTAAAATGCTGAACTGCACAGTAGAAATGAATTAGTTCACAGCCCTGTTAAGACTTAAGCTTATGAATAATTAAGGAAATCTATGCTTTAAGCGACTGCTGTCTGTCATTAGCATAAATGCATTTCTTCCCTAACTCCACTCTCTCATCCAACTATGGTCACTTCTGTCCCCGTAAAAGATGGTGACCACCATAACGCCCAAAAGTCCTTCTGTCGACTATTAAACACATTGTCTTAAGTATTTGCCATCATGTCAGATAAGATATTCGATAATACTCTATCATCTCTACTAAATCCTACACTAAGCTAACTGCCGATTAGCCTAACAGCATAGCCTTGCAGAAAATAGGGAAGTTAGCCCAGGTTTTTTAAGATTTAAAATAAATAAAACCCGGCCAAGAGAAGCATGTGTGTACAGTTCACCAATTAACACATTGAATCTATTTTTTATCTTTAAAATTCCTACTAAAACTGCAGGTGTGAAACTTGACAGGTTGTGTTTTTACGGGTGTTAGGCTATTTTTCTTGCACTCTAAATTCAGAGACTCAAAGAATTTGCTTTCACACTTGGTTTTTGTTCGGATAAAAGGGGATTATGATTTTGTTTACTCAATTTTTAGCTAGTTTTTAAAAAGCTATGGATTCAAAGTTGTACTATGTGGTAGATGTGATTTCAAATGTAATGTGTATGATTACATCAATGCAAATTTTATATAACTAATTTGCAAAACATTTGAATACATAAACAAAAAAAGCTTTTATATAGTAACAAAAGTTAAGAGAAACTGTAGTTGTTGTAATCGTGGCCATGTACTCTACCTCAGGAATCAAACTACAGTGCGTAAATGGACTTTAAAAGCTTATTAAAAGGCTCCATCTGTTTCAAACTGGCCATGTTGAAAGCTGTTGAGAAAACCTGTGTGTTTTCTATTCAATCTCAGAACACAACTCCTGGTTTCCCTCCCGATGATCTGATCTTACACCTCAGTCTCATCTTCCTCCACCATGACCCTTCCCTACCTGGTAGAAGGCTCTAAGGTGTCGATTTAAAATAGAAAAGTTCTGGACTCTCAGCATGTGATCGTCTCTCTCGCTGTCGTACAGCCGCTCCACCTTGGGGTTCGGGTCTCTGGGAAAAAAACATGGAAAAGACACAGTAGTGAATTTACTGCAGCTTGATCAAACAGGCCAGCACCATGTCTCTCTAGATGAGAAGACTTTATGCAGTGGTGCATTTCAGCAGAGGGTGAATAAAACTTTAATGAGCCTGAGTAGCAGGCAGCGAGAATCCACATGCAATTATTTGCTGAAATAACGTGGCTTGGGTCAAGCCAAATTAATCAGCTGTTCTGCAAATACTGATGAAGATCTTGTCTTTCCAGCTGAGAGAGAAAAGGTTTTATCCTGCTGAAATTTGAACACGAAGATAAAGAATTCATTAAAGATGACTAACAGGGTGGCACAAAAAACCCATTTCATGATTCACTGGAAATTTTGTAGCAGATATGAATGGTGTCATACATTTATTTCATCTTTTCACTGAAGCCTCAGAACGAGTCTCAAAAAAGAAAGTGATGAACATGACATCAGATCAACAGATCAAAAACTAACAGTCTACAGCCATGCTAGCAGCTCTGTGCTCACCACAGGCACCACAGTACCACAAGCTAAGTGCTAATGCCTGACATGCTAACAATGCAACGCTAGCTGATGTTAAGATGGTATGTTTACCATGTTCACCATGCAAGTTTAGTAGCAGTGCTGACATTAGCCGTTTAGCAGTGAAAACAATGTGAGTATTGCTGCAATTATTTAGTCATAAAACAAACAACTGGATGGATAAAAACAACCTGATGATGGCGCTAAGTTACATGTCAGTGTTCACAATTCACCCTGATAGATATGGATATGCAAAAAAATGGTAATTGTTTCCTCAGTTATGGAGGGAATTTTATTTTAAAAAAATACAAATGTAAATCTCATGGCGGCAGAAGACAGAAAAGTCAGGGGATTAACAAAGTTAGTATTCATCATCTGAGAACCATGAATGTTAATGAATCCAAGAACTTTAATGGTAATCCATCAAATAGTTTTTGAGATATTTCAGCTTGGACCAAAGTGATGGAGCTACTGTCAGACTGAAAATCCCTAGAGGCATGCCACTAGCATGACTAAAAAGGCAATCACACTTCTTTTAATGCTTTTAAATTGTTCTTCACTCAAAAAACAGCCTTTCAATTTAATTAGAGAATGAGTTTCCCCATTTTTTAACTTTCTTATAAAAGCCAAGGCCAAAAATTTAAACCGACTGTAAGGCTTCTTTTTGGGTTTTCCACATTTTATTTCCACAAATGCCTGAAAACTGGCTCTTCAGATTGTTTTGCTTTTATTTTTCACATGATAGACTGACTGTGAAACATCCTCACATGTTCATCACATTAGCTCTAATTTTCCTTTGTCTTTTCTGGCTGCAAGGCAATGAAGCAAGAAAGTCTTGATCAATCTTACATGACCCTCATGACTTCATTGAGGAAAATCCCGTTGGTAAGCCTCCTGTAGCGATCCCGAGCACTCTGGGAAATTGTATTTACTTCCATGTACTGGCTGTAAAGCGGGACGCCATCCTCCCCCTCCACCATCTTATCAAACAGCTGAACCTGTGAGACACAAGGAGAGACTATGTTGTGTATATATGGGCAAAGACATCAATGTGTACCGGGGGGGCAAACAAAGACAAGGAAGACACATACAAGAGCAGAAAGTAGAAATAGAGACAGAGACGAGGAGGGAGATGGAGAGGTGTAGACATTTTCACACAGGAAGCCACTTGAGTCAGTGCACCTGTCTGGACAGGTGGGATCTGTGCTCTCACACTGGGAAGCACTTCACAGTGACAGGCAGCCAAGCAGGACCACAGCCAAGGTCTCTCTCTCTCTCTCTCTGCTAAGAAGAGCCGTGCCAATGCAAACTGCAATATAATGAGGTTTATTCCCACCTGCACCTTCTAAAAACTGCACTGTCTGTAAACAGAGTAACAAGCTCAAGTTGCTCCGGCAGATGAGGTGAAGCAGAGCAGCTCCAGACCCCGTGTGACAGCACAAACACAAAGCAGTGACAGTGGACGTCCTTCAGTATAGATGAAGCCTGGCGACAGCTCTCATGTCAGTGAATAGCCTGCCCTGCTGAAGTGCCCTTGAGCCGATAATCTGCAGCTGAACCTGACCTCTGACCCCTCTTTTGAAGAGGGCAATAACAAAGTAAATACCCCTACAAGGTCCAGCACAGTATCACTTTATATCATAAATACTGGTCGTTGAGCAGACGGAGGAGGAGTAAGAGTCCCCTTGGGCTGATTCAGCTTCCCATGTGGAAAACCAGTCTGTTATAAACCCAACAAATCATCGGCAGACTTCGGTAACATTATTCTCTTGAATACACAGTAGAAAAGTTTGCATTATATTCAAATCAGAGACAGCTCAAGGACACGGAAGTTTGAGGCCCAAGAGAATGAAACGCTGGTCATTAAGAGGCGAGGGAAGCTGTCAAAAGGAGAAGTAGGGTGTTTGTTTTGTTGTACACAAAGGCAGGGAACCAGTATCTAGGCTCTGTTTTTTGCTATTTTTTCGACTGTTTCTTCATATTTGTCCAAGTAAATAGAAGTGGAAAGTATACAGCTGTGAAAGATAGCAGGAAAGTGTCTGTGATTGTAAAAAAAATTGTGTTCAGACGAGCCGGCTTTAGAACTGGTCACCTTTTCGAGGCAGATTTTTTTTTTACACTTTCAACACATTTATTCTCCTCTCTCTGTCTTCAGAAAACGATGACCTTTTCTCAAAAATGGAAGGGATAAATGATAAATGACGTACCCATTGCGCCAACGCACTTTCCATGAATTCCTCTATTATCTCCATAATGTTAGAGTCCATTGTTGTGTCTCGAGAGCTTTAAAAACCCCTACAGACGGCAATTAAAATATTATTATCGGCGCTACGCGTGTAAATGAATCAAAGGGAGAGACTCCATGTTGTGTCAAGTGAAGTAGTTTGACATTTGTGCGGCCCTTCCCCTGCCTCCACCTCTCTGTCTCTTCCTCTCTGCGTGTGACAGTTAGTTTCATTGCAAAACCGCACCGGAATTTTTCAAAACGCACGTTGCCATTTTTTTTTTTTCTTAAACTCACATTAACTCACGCCCTCGGCTCATAGGCCAACCCTCACAGGGATCCTTACAATCTGTATATTTTTTTAAAAGAATTATATATATAACAGAAAGGAGCTTCGGGTTTTACGTGACGTGATGAATCGTCTTGGGCCTTTTTGTGACAAGTTCAATGCTCGACATGTTTTTAATTCATGCCATCTACATGCTGCTACAATCCTCTGAATGCAAATGACTTGTTTAACATGCAGAGTGATTTAAAACACACGCTGTTGCACGTGTGAAAGAGCAGATCATTTAAATAAAGAAACACATTCAGCATCACAGTTATTTTTTTCCTTTATAACTTTTTCCATCAATGTGACGACAGTTTTTACTTGACTTTTCCATTATTACAGCTGTGAGAGTTGTATCGAGGCCAGTTGTCCTCATTTTGACAGTAAGGGAAATTCAAGCACTGTGCAACAGCGACCTGTGGTGGTTTAAAATGAAAGTGCCTGATTATCACTTAAAAAATCCATGACATCATTGTTTCCCTTTAAATCAGAGGAGGAAGTGTTTGCAGCCCTGGTTATATTTTGCCACTTCCTGTAGCTTAAGCACTATTTAGAGAAACAGCATTTGTCGTTTTGTTGAGACTTATTCTAGTTAAGTTGTGCAATGTTCTGAATAAGGTGTGTTCACAGACGATAATAGTCTATATGAGTCCTTTTTTTAATAATAACAGGGACTCTTAAATATGTTAGAGCTAACTTTGAAAAATGTAATTGCAAATTAATTTCTTTCTATTTGTATGTTCAAATTGTTTTGTTGTAATTATTTAAGAAAACTAACTGTAATAATTAACTTTTTGTAATATTAACACTTAAATTGTTGCTAGGTAATTCATGTGCTTTAACCAAAAATTCCAACTCAAACGTCTTTAACTTGTGTTTTAAAATGAAAAAAACATGTCTTTCTGCATCTGAAAGTGTATTTATCACCTTGTTGTGGATAAAATAAGACATTCATTGACCTTATTCTGTGATAGAGTTTTATTTCAGAAGAATGAGCACACATTGGATGCACCTGTAGCTAGGACAGATCACCATGATATATTCTTTGCAAATAGAAAGCATTTAGAAACTGTTTTTTTTTTTTTGCTTTATAAAACAACTTCCAGTGTGTCGCATCAGTGTGCTGTCGAGTGCGTTCCTGCGTGCTGTCAGTGTGCGCTCATACTGCTTGTGCAGCAGTTCTGGGATTAACTATACCAGGATTATCAGATTGTTTCAGAGCTGCCAGAACAGACGAGATGACAGCTTCATATAGGGCACCACACTCACACACACGCACATATACACACAAACACACACACACTAATCCAACTCTCCTTGTTGAACTGAGATAACTCTGGCAATTCACTCCTCTATTATGTTACATGTACAAAAGGAAGCCAACTCTGCTTAGCCGTTAAAAACTTCTACCTTTAATATATAATTCATGTCTCCATTTTTGTAACAGATTCCTAAGCATTTCAATGCAGTTTAGTACAAACTCTACAGCTGGATGTTGAGTAATACAAATGCAAATGGGATGAACATTGAGCATTATGAGACTGCACCAAATTTTAGCCAAATGTCAAAACACAATAAATAAAATATGTGACTTTACCCACTTCTAGTTACAACAAAAAGTACAACGCATCTCCCTGAACAGGTTCTTTGATGGATTCATGAGGTCCTGCACTGAGGAGATGTGTGTTTTTGGTGTGTGTGCAGGACCTGATAAGATTCCCTCTGTGTTGCCTTGTTTTGGCCATGTGGCTGCTGCATTGGTGGATCATTAATGAAGCCAAATGTGTCAAAACTCAACAGGTGTCCTACCTCCCACCAGCCAAATCACACAACCAAAGAAACCTCAGACACACCCCCCACCCTCTGCATATTTTCCTCCTCAGCTCATATTTGAATATTTTTTCCCCTCTAGCTGGCAGGAGTAGGAGTGGCAGCCTTTTCAGTGTTATCAGCGCCCTTCTCTGCGTCTGCAGGGGACTCTTCGGAGGCGTCAACCTGTCCAAACTTCAGCATGGTGAGGGCATTTTCTTTGAGGTCTGTAAAGGTTTCCTTCACCCCTTTCTCCAGGAGATAACCCTCACTGTCACCCTCCGGGTCCTCAAGGGCCATGGCTCCTTCCACGGCCGTTTGCAGGTAACGCAGGCTCACAAGCACAGACAACTGGGGAGAAAGACACAATACAGATGCTGTAAGAACAAT
>JAQNCA010000032.1:14669376-14680736 GCA_029783725.1 Acanthurus tractus | reverse complement strand
GTAGTTGGCTCAATATGGGAGCCGTGACGTAGCAGCTTTTCATGATTACTATTGGTTGATTTAAAATACACGTCACGTAACTAGACGAATGCAGCGGTTTGCCAGTTGCGAGACGAACGATGAACTCGGAGCTCAACCGGAGCTATACGCAAGTATTTTATTTTGTTTTTTGAAATTGAATAAGAAGAGTTCATGAGAGACAGTGAAGTCGACTTATATCAGCCTTACGCAGATTCCGTGTAGAAAAATCAGGAACTTGAATATGAGAGCAGAACTAAAGTAGACTCAAGATAATCATAAACAGGATTTGAAGACTTGCCAAGACAGCACTTAAGCTTAAATTTTAAAAGCAGTTGTGTGGATAAATGCTTCTAGTGCAAACTTAAAGAAGACTTTTAATATCCATTAAAAAACCAAACAGGCTCAGGATGATTTTAACCAAGATTTGAAGATTTATCAAGAGAGCACCTAAGCTACAAATTTCAAGAGCAATTTTATGGAACAAGCGCTTGCTAGACGATTTTTAAAAGAAGCCATTTTATATCAAAAAAAAAAAAAAACGAAATTGAAGCAAAGTCAAGATGACCATCATCAAGAGTTGAAGATTTATCAAGAGAAAATTTAATCTCTAAATTTCAAGAGCAGTTATGAAGAAAACAGCTTATGCGATTATCACAGGAGGCTTTCAATATTATATTTAAAAAGCTGGAACCGAAGCAGACTCAATGATTGTAATCAGCAATTAAAGATTTATCATGAAGACTTTTAAACCTCTTAATTTTGAGAGCAGTTATGTGGAAAAACAGCTTGTTGTTGATTTTAAGGAAACTTTAATATTTGAAATACCAATAATTGAAGCAGACTCAAGATGATCAAAATCAAGATTTGAAGATTTATGACAAGAGTATTCAAGCTGCAAATTTCAAGACCAATTGCATGAAAATCAGCTTGTGCAACTTAAATGAAGGCTTTTTTTTTTTACATCCATTACAAAACTGGGAAGACAGAAGCAACACCTAAAACTGAGATGAAAATCAAGATCGTCTTTACTTAATAAAATCAGGTGAAGATTTCAACAAAAGAAAATTAGGTTGCATGTTGTAAACCAAAGAAGCAATCAAGACAATCATTTTCCTTTTTTTTCAAATACTTAAAATGGAGCTTTGGGTCCGCCTGTCCCACTTTTTTTTTTAAGAAAACATCTCTTAAGACCGTTCTATTTTTTTTTTTACCAAATCTCAGTGATTCAGTCATCCAACTTTTTTTGTGGCAATGTTATCAAGTTTTGAAGATAGTATTCTCCTGAAAGAAGCCTACTGGAAGTCTGTTTACTTCATAGCTCGTGGAATCAGGGGCTTAGATAAATCAATGTGGACTTTTGCTTTCAGTTATCAACATTTTTGTGTTGCTTAAGAGAAGATAATTAGAAGATTGGAAGATTTTAGAAGATTTTTTGTTTTATATTCCTGGGGGAAAATGGACTGAGTTAACAAGGGGGAGAAATGGACTTAGTAATTGTGAGGAGGAAAAATGGACTTAGTAATTAGTGGAAGATCGCAAGACCAGCATGGAGGGAGGCCATGGGACACGGCAGGACAGGACCAGAGGGCGTGGGAGGACCATAGCGGAGCCAGGCAGGACAGGACCAGAGGGCGTGGGAGGACCATAGCGGAGCCAGGCAGGACAGGACCAGAGGGCGTGGAGGGAAAAGCAGAGGGTCCTGGAGAGAGCAGGAATCAGCAGCAGCAGTCGGCGCATATGCACCAGAGGGAGCCAGAGGCGCAGGGCAGGGTAGCAGCAGAGTCGCCATTGCTGACGCAGTTGCAGATGTTTCCAGAGCAAGCCAGCCAGAGATGAGAGGGTGGGAAAGGGCGCACAGGTGTCATCTAGCTTCGCAAGTTTTAAAGCAAGGCGTTGGTTTGTATAATGGGTGGAGGTATCTCTGTAACATTCTCAGGAATTTAGTTTTAAAGCACTTTCCAGAAACAACTGTTGTAGAACACAATTTCTCGCACAGCTTTCTCTTCCTCTTCACAGGCAAGCCGTGTAAAGCGTTTTGTACCGTGGTCACCCCTCCTGTTGTGCGCTGACATGAGTGTGGTGGTATCTGCTATGGTGAATGCCTTGGTAGTGTGCTGGCGAGAGGAACATCTTATTGGACTTCTCTACCCCCTGTCATCAGAAGTAGTTCCCCAAGCCGGAGGGAGAGGCAGTCCTTTGTTTTTCGTAGGCCTTCCGACGAAGTTTCAGCAGTGGAATGAGAGAGTGGATGGTCCCCTTTGCGGCTGATTGTATGTGTTTACAGCAACCCTTCAGTGCTTCGGCTACGCCTCAGTGGTACAGATAAGCTACATCTACCTCTTTACTCAAGCAGTGAGTCAATGCATGAAATGTACATGTGGGTGTAACTATCCTGTACATAAAGTCATCATTGCCTAGTACATAGAAATTTCTGCAGTCAGAAGAAAATTGTAATGAGCTAATAGTTGATCCTGGCCAGTAAAGACTATTGGGGAGGGGGAGGGGGGTATTTAAAACGTGTTTCGAGTTCTTCTTTTCACAGGCTTGGCCCCCTAAAGCTGATCATCGAAAGAATCCCCCTGTGCTAATCGCTCGGTACAAGTTGATCTCATCTTGTTTACTATAGTGCTGTGGATCGGGATTATTTGCATCCACTACGTTTTAAGAGCTGTAGGAAGGTATTTGTTATTATTCAATAAATCCACTAGATGTCTGTAAATTCTTCCAACATTATTTGCACCGTGTTGTAAATGGGGTTTTATGTACATCATTTGGGTAATGGGGGGGTGGGTTGTGGGGCGTTAATCAGTCTTTTCCTAGACTTCACAGCTCCCAGTTACCCAACGCCAAATGGCTTGAATAGGCATCATCCAGGTACATCCAACAAGATTCAAGTGGACACTTTGCCTCGCAGGATAGCAACTTCCCAAAGTAGTCTCCTGATGTAGCAAGAAGCTCTTAACCTGGGGAGTGTGGTAACAAGTTTCTTTACTAGAAGTCATTGTAATTCTATACAGGCTTCAAGTTTCTTTGTGGGGAAGGGAGGGGCTGTGTATTTTTGACTCTTGCAGATTAAGTTGTATGGGCCACCCTTCAAAAATCTTCATTCAAGTCCACATCTACAGTTCATTAGGATGGAATCCCTCATTCGGGCTTGCGGTATTTAAATACTTCTTCTGGAAAATACTGGAAAATAGTTTTGATCTTTCATGAATTGTATTCAAAGTCACAGCTGTCCTTATTAAGCCAGTATTGTAAAACCACAATTGTAGTACTGTACTGCTTTTTTGAGGGTTATTGTGGGGAGAGAGGCTTTTTCCTTTGCATTTTTCAGTGTGCTGTGTCCTGTGCGCTTTCAATACCCGAGACCATCAGGAACTCCCCCTAACTCATTGTATGTACAAGTTTCCCTTGCGCATCGAGCATCACGTAAGGTCACTTAATGTGTCACATTTCTCTTAACATTCATTGTCTGGCTAAATGCCTCCATTGCAATTCCTTTGCAATTAGTTACTATGCTTTGTATTGAAAATACAATGAGTGAACTATCTGTAAAGGATTTTCTTATTGCATAATAAATGCATAGCTTGTTGTGATTGAATACAGTTTTGGTATGCATTTGTTCTTTTTGGGGGCTTGTTTGGGGGAGCTTTTCTTGTGCTTTTTCAGGTATGACTAAAGCTTGGAGCTTTGTAGAGCAAGGATGTGACCTGCACTTGAATGACATCCTTTTCAAAGTGGAAATTGAAGGCAGATAAGTTGAATCCATCAAATATTGATGTAAGAAAGCAGAAAAATCTCAACTCTAGAAGAGTAATCTTGAATGGACCCAACTGTCCTCACTGTTCTTGAAATGAAAGAAACTTGCTGTACTTGACTGTAGAAACAGCACGCTTGTGCTTTCTTAGCAAGAGTCTCTTGTGAAAATGGGAAGATTTGATGGACCTTCATTGATTCTGACGTTATCTGCAGTAAAGCATTTGGGTAAGGATAACAATAGTCAGTTCTATGATACTGTGGGGTTGGGGGGGCGAAAGGGGTGTTTCTTTTCTGCCTCTTTGATCTTTCAGAACAAATGAAGAATGCAGTCTACCTAGGACAACACAGGAATCATCCTGCCCTTTGAAATCAACCAACACGCAGTTTGAACAAGTGGAGTCAGGTTGTCTTTGTGTGTACATAGATTGAAACAGCTAGCCCTCAGCTGCTGGCCCTTGTGCAACTGTGCGAGTGGCAGGTTGGTTCCATAAAAAATTTTTAGATCGCGCAACTGTGCGATTTTTTTTTTCAAAATTAAAGTGGCTGAGGAAAGCTGTGCATGGTGCAGCTTTAATTGGTTTGAAATGCAGCGCAAATGTGTTGCTTTAGTTTATATTGTGCATTGGCTTTGGTTGGGTGTATCCCTACGCTTTTCTTCACAGAATTCAGAGTGCAAGACTGGTTCAAGCAAGCGTGAAGTCCTCTAACCTGGAGCATGTAGTAAGATGTTATCTTGACTTGACTTGTCAAAATAAACCTCTGCAATGTTGTAGTTGAGAAAATGACATCTTGGAACTGGCTTTATGTTAACCTCAAATCATCAGTAACAACAATGCTTTACTAGCATATTCTCTTCGGCCATGGGGCCTATTGCTTTGCATCTTAAACCATAAGATGAGTAGAACTCGAATCTTTGAGTATTGTGTGGTGGGTGTGTTGTGTAGATCACTCTTTGTTTCAGATCATTCTCGTCTGTCCGCTCCGATCTCGCCTGCCTCTGAATGCAAAGCCATCTGTGGAAGCTGTCAGCGATTATGATTGTGGCCCCCTGAATGACGTATCAACCCCCTGTGCGCTTGAGCTTTAATCTGAACCCCTGACGTCCTTCGCAGAAGCCCCGCTCTCTGTGTGTTTGTGTGTGCCTTTTTTTCTTTCCCCTTTGGTTTCTCAGGTCAAATTACCAAAAACAAAATTCTTATCTGGGATCGTCTAACCTGTGATGGAACACTGAGAATCCAGTCACATTAAGATCAAGAGCTGCAAGCTTGTCACGCTAATACTGCATCACTTCAGTCTCATGGGTGCTAAGTTAAGTAATTTCGGTTCCCTTGATTTTTCTTTAACAAACCATGGCTTTAATGTGTAACTCAACATGTTGCATGCACATCAGCTCTGCATAACATTTTATTTGTAATACACAACATGATTTTCATAAAGTCGTTGGACATTGCAGTATTTGGTCAGGGGGTTTGGGGTGGGGCAACACTCTTCTCTCTTCCTTTCAGATTTCTCGTTCAGCTTAACTTGATACTGAGCCAGGCGACTAGCCTCTGCTGGGAGTCATGGGATGGCTTCGTACAGCCAGCTGCTAGGGTGAAATCAGTAATACTTTGAAGAATTGAGCATCGCAGTGGTAAAAGATAAGCTTACTGACATAATTTGTCGCACTTGATAAATATTCGTGGTTGGTTGGGGGGGGGGTGGGGGAGGGGCCTTAAATTGTCTGTCTTTTTTCCATTACAGCTGTAAACGTAGCAAGAAAGCCTTCGCTCAGTTTTGGCGTGCAAGTCCTGCTGAATTGCAAATGACATTGAGTGTCGCCAGGGATGCTGGTATCGTGGCCTTGAATATATCAATAAAAGGAAATCTTGGAGTCAGTCATATTATACAGTGTCGTGGGGTATTGTGGGGGTCGGGGAAACCAGTTTTCTCTTTCTTCTAGTTTCAGCCTCGTGACCAAGAGAAATCCTTGTGGTGACAGGATAATGTAGAAGCATGGTGTTGAAGGGTTTTCTTTTCCTGGAGGAACAAACTTCCGTTTTGTTCCTCCAGGTTTTGCTTTTGCCCTTATTACAGCAACAACAAAAAAGCAAAAGACTCCGGTGGTGGCACTCCTGACTATGTTGGGACGGGGTTCAATTCCCTGCGGTGTCTTGCTTTTTTCACTATGCTGTGTGAGGGAAAAATGTAGTTAAAGATCATTTTATATAGTAATTAAATTTAAAAAATTGATTTCAACAACTAGTTTTTTATCCAACTGTATATTGTGGGAAAAAAATGAATTCCAGTGTTAGGATGGGAAATGAGGATTGTTATAATTGACATCTTTACTTTGTGAATTATGTCTTTATTGTTGAAAAAATTAAACTGTCAAATCTTTGATTAATTAAACTGTCTTTGGTATTGTTACTCTAACTTCAAATAAATTTTTTCACCTGAACGCACTGCGGCTCATTTTTTAGTAGAAATGTAACATTCCACTGTATCTAAACCTCTTAAGAGTTGTGATATTTAGAGGTTTGATTGGCATTAACTGAAGATAACTGGTAAGTAAAGAAAATGAATATTGTGCATCAAATCAATATAATCTGTGTGACTGCTGGTCTTACTTCAAATAAAAAAGCACTGATTTCACTTTTCTCTAGAGAGGGCCTTGGAGGATACTAGGTGTTTATTTTAAATTTAGGAAGTTGCTTCTGAGATATTTTGCAAATAATCGAGAGCTAAGCTACATTTATACTAAGAACTAGATCGCTGGTACAGGAGGATGCTTAATCCATTATCACATATATTAGCAAGTCACATAATTTGTTTTTCTATGTTGAAGGAAACTGTTAAATGTACTGTACTGACAAATACAACCTGAATGTTTATACATACACACTGTAATAAGTACATTATGAACCTGAAAAGGGTCTTGACAATGTTCATTTACAAACAAGATGTCACATGCTACATTTTATTTGGTGTACGCCAGAAAAGCTGTAACTGTACCCGGTAATCTTGAGAATCAGCAACTGCTGTTAGTGAACATGTTAAACAAAACTGTTTTATTGGAAGTGTTATAAGCATTAAATAAAGTTTAATTTTAGGCCCTGTCAGTCTGTGTGGGGGGATGATTTTGCCTTTCTGGACAGAACTTAAAGGTTTTATCTTGTTATCTTAAGTTGCGATAAATATAGTGAACTTTTTTTTTTGCTCCTGCGGGTTTTTAAAGAAGGAGCTCAGAAAGGTAAACATTTGTTTGGCACAACCACTTTGTCTTGGTCCCACCATGTCAAGAGGTCCTGGTGTGTAACATTTTTGAGTAGCATTTCCACATCTTTTTAAGTTTTTTAAGATTGTTGGTAATGCAATTTAGATGCATAATAGATTACTAAACAGGAGCCCAAGAGAAAGGGCCACTGAGCTAAAGTCAGACTTAATTTATTGGACAGTCAGTGTGAAACATGAATAAACATCTTTGCCAGGACGTTTTGAGGTCAAATAAGGCACCTTGTCTACTTCATTATGGTGAAGGTACAATGAGAGCTTCTCTGCTCAGCCCTACTCATTTTGCCTACTAGAGGATGCAGGACCCCTAAATGTGGAAATTAGGTGTACATCAAATGAGAGGTTTAAAATTTTGATACAGGTCCCATACACAGGACAGCTGTGCCAGACAGGTAATAATGCAGGTCCTACCTCGAACCCCTGATGTTTCTGGTTTCTATTTCTTGATTGATCTGATATTTGATACAGTATTGTAATTATTCATTAATTCTCTCTAAATTGAATTATTTGGTTTATTGAATTAAGATGATCATGTTCATTGTGACCAAGAACATTTTCTATTTGTAAAGGAAATGTTTGTTCCCCATTAAGATATTGTAATGATTTGCCAAAAGAGATGATGACACAATTTCAGGCTGTGACTTTGTTTAAGCTGCCTCTACATTGAGAGTAATGTTTCCAGGTAAAATTTCATCCAAAGGCACTTTTTTACAATGACCACTTCAGCAGTTAGGCTGAAAATGTATCCCTTGCGGAACCTTTGTTCATAAACAGAGTTCCCACGGAACCATTACACATCCGGTCATTTGCTAGCTGGCAGTCTGTGTAGTTCTCCTGTAGGTGTTTGTGTTTGATGAGGTGTGGAGGAAAGAGGAGATGTGGTCCTTTTTTGCCAGGGATCCTGTCAAAGACTTTGCTTATGAAATCCTGCCAGACACCCAGGAAAGGTCTGGAATATGGACTCTACATCGGGGGAAGCGAAAGGTAAAAGACCCCCCCGGTAACGGAGTTAGACCGCCGTCCTGTGGAGGCCTGTTACTTAGCCGGCTAGCTAGCGTCAGTGCCTGTTCGCTACTTCGATACAGCCTGTAGACACGATGACTTGTGTTATTTTGCTTGGTAACATCCCTGGCATTATAGTGTCCTTCTGGTCGCTCTTGCTGTTTAAGTGTCAATGCTCATTATTTACTTTCTATTCACTCTTTTAATCGTTAGTTTATGCTAACAAAGTGAGCTCAGGATTTGTTTACTCCGATAGACAGACACGTATTTCTCGCCACGTCACCCCGTTTTAGCTGAGTTATTAACTGTTATTAATCTAGGTGATGCTATATCGCAGTAATACAGGTTCCTTTTCCTCATCACTGACAGTAACTCATATAAACAACTATCGTCATTGATTTTGCTGATCGATCAAGACTGTCAGTGTCATCACAATCACTGCTAAGCTGGATAAAGACAACTAACAGCAGCTTCCTGTTGTATCACGTTTATTGTTATTTCTGTAAATGACGTGTTGAGTCTGCATGTAATTTTTTATCTGTTGTTTAATGTGATTACAAATAAAGAAAAAAAAGTGGTTATGGTTTAAACGTCTTATGTATATTATGTGAGTAAGTTATTTCCCCCAAAACCTGCTTCCTCAGACCAATGGAGAGCCAGTGTCGGTGTTTGTGTACGAGGTAGCACAGGGAACAGAGCAGCAAACCCAGCTTGCCAAGGCTGCCTTCAAGCGTATGAAAACTCTGCGTCACCCCAACATCTTGGCTTATGTGGATGGACTAGAGGTATGTTTTTGCAGATATGTGCAGTTTGTACATATCTGGAACTCTGAACACACACGACATTTGTTAAAATGTCATCCAGCTTGCCTGGTGACATGGTGCAAACAAGGGAGGGTTTTGTCGTGGGACTAACATGTAATTAGTATCTCATTCTCACTGTCTGCTTTTCTCTCCATGTTTACGTACAGAAAGAGGTGAGTGTGAAAATGACACTGTAACATTTATACAAAACTTGTAGTAAGTAGTGTACTTTCTAATTTTCTTACAATGCTTCTCAAGATAATAAACACCTCAACTAATAATCCAATTTCATTGTACTGTGTTTGCAGATATACACTTGCCATTGGAGCATCTGTTACATGTCTGCCAAAACCGTGTACTAAGAAATCAAACATATTGTAAAATATGTATTTGAATAAAAAAAGGAAAATGTGGCAGTTAAAGACAAACCATGTGTATTTTTGTCCTACTTTCTTCAGTGATTTCTAGTAGCATAATTATAATGCTGAAGATGCTTGACACTCATCATACTGCCTGAAATCCAGTAGAAGATGTCAGACTCCTGAGCTTAGTAACATTCCTACCACAAACTCCCTTTAAATGTTACTGTGTATGCAAGGCTGTGCTGTGTTATCCCTCGCTCTTGTTTAGCAGGACTTGATAATGAGCAAGTATTACCACTTGTTCCTTTTAATGGCTATTCTGATATTATTTTTAACTCTTTAGCTCAGTGAACGGGTCAAGTATTTTTGCAGTGAAGCTGGTGCAACACAACAAACTCAAGAGCTCCATACGTGTGAATAATAGTTGATTTTATTCATGGTTGTTTCACAGACAGAGAAGAGCCTTTACCTGGTCACTGAGCAGGTGACTCCCCTGGCAGTCCACCTGAAGGCCAAGGCAGAGAATGGTGGAACTGGGGACCTAGAGGTCTCCTGGGGTCTGCACCAGATAGTGGTAAGGATAGGAGCAGCTATCTGATACTATCCGCTGAGTCTTAGTTTTGTCACCTGTCCTCTGTACGCCGTCATTCCACAACTGATGTTTGCCTCCTACCACAGAAAGCTTTGAGTTTCCTGGTAAACGACTGCCGCCTGCTCCATAACAACTTTGGTGTATGGTCTGTTTTTGTGGATCGAGCTGGGGAGTGGAAGCTGGGGTCCCTCGACCATGTGGCCCCTGAGCAAGGTGACCCAAGTGGGGTCTCACTCCCTGCCCCCAAGGCTGTTTACCCAGACATGGAGAAATATGACCCACCAGAGATGCCCAATAGCGGTGGAGAGAAATGGTAAGATAAAAATGTAAAACGCAGAAATTGAGAGGAGCAAGTCAGTATGAAGTAATTATGTTATAAAGGAGGAGGTGCATGACAGCAAGGGTATGTGAGTTAAGTGTTGATGTGATGTTAAACTTGGCCCTGGTTACCTCTAAGTTTTCTGCAGGAACTACAGTATTGATCTGTGTGCGTGTTTGTTTCAGGGCAGGGGAGGTGTGGCGGCTAGGGTGTCTGATCTGGGAGGTTTTCAACGGGCCACTGCCTCGCTCATCCTCCCTTCGTTCACTGGGAAAGGTGCGACAACTGGAACGCTCTTTTGTTTGAATGTTGCTCTATTGTCTTTGCACCCACTGTATATTTTACTTAGATATTTCAGACACCTCAGAATGTTACTGTTGGTAGGCATTGAACATGTGTTGTGGGGACGTCATACAAACTTGTATTATTCTAGAAAAAAACGAGGACTGGAAATTAAAAAATTATATACTTTTATTTTGTATTTGACATTTAAGAGAAAGCATAGTGGGAATGATACAGATGTTCTTGCCAAGTTGCCTTTAACCTGCTGTTTACATTCTATCTTTGTTTGTGACATGCAAAAGTGATGTTTACAGAGCTGTTTTCTCCTTATGCCCACAGATCCCGAAGGCTCTGGTTCCTCATTACTGTGAGTTGGTGGGTGCTAACCCCAGAGCTCGGCCCAACCCAGCCCGCTTTCTCCAGAACTGTAAAGCTCCCGGGGGGTTCCTCAGCAACAGCTTTGTGGAAAGCAACCTTTTTCTTGAGGAGATACAGGTGCAAAGACACAACCTCATTATGTTAAACAGCTGTGTCTGCTTTTGTGTCACAATTAACCCCACTGGTAAAGTCAAGACATGGAGTATCAACAACTTTAGGAGCCGTCCTGTTGGGCTCATTGTTTAATTAAATTACCTCCAATTCAAACTTTCTCTCCAGATTAAGGAGCCAGCTGAGAAGCAACAGTTCTTTCAAGATCTGAGTGACAATCTAGACTCCTTCCCTGAAGACTTCTGCAAACACAAGGTTCTGCCTCAGCTGCTCACCGCCTTCGAGTTTGGCAATGCTGGTGCTGTTGTCCTCACACCCCTCTTCAAGGTGAATCCTTACTGCCAGGGCAACACATTATTAAATGAAAGACAGCATACTCCAAACATCTCAGATTATTTTCAAATTAAAACATAAGCAAAATGTGGCATTAATATCTTAGTTCAAACTGCCCAGTTTCT
>JAQNCA010000032.1:14651869-14669276 GCA_029783725.1 Acanthurus tractus | reverse complement strand
AACATCTCAGATTATTTTCAAATTAAAACATAAGCAAAATGTGGCATTAATATCTTAGTTCAAACTGCCCAGTTTCTGGATTTAATTTCCCTCTGTCCGTCTGCTAGGTGGGGAAGTTCCTTTCAGCAGAAGAGTACCAGCAGAAGATCATCCCCGTCATTGTTAAGATGTTTTCCTCTACAGACAGAGCCATGAGAATACGACTGCTGCAGCAGGTATGTAAGTCCTGCTCGATCAGGCCATGGACAATCTCTTAGGACGATTCAGTTTGTGTTTCATTTAACTCTCCCATGTACTATCTAACACAAAGAAAGCAGGAAATAACATCCAAATCTGCAGTTTTAAAAAGCGGAATATGCAACATTTACTGGTCCAAGTTTGTATACACACAATTCAAAATTGCCCCTCCTAAGGAGAGACTACAGAGGAGTGTAAATTTGGTCTCAGACGATCAGCCCAAGTGCAGTAGCTTGTTCTAACTGGAAAGACTTGTGTGTCAGACAGAAAACTATTAAAAGCTAAGTGGCACTAGAGATTGTCAGGGTTATCAAGCCTAAAATTATCACCATTGTTTGAAAGTAAAACCAAGTGTGTGCATTACATACACTATAAGCTGGCTGAACAGCTTGCACCACTTTATCCTGTTGCCACCCAAAAATGTATCAAACACAGTAAAACAAGAAGAAAATGAGAAACACAGGCAGAGGACAGTGTCTCTGCAGAAAACACACCACCACACACATCCAGTGGGTCATCTGAGATGATAGAGAGATATTACTGTTTTATCCTGCGTATTATACCTTCAAGCCTGGATAAAATTAGTTTGCTGTAACACTGTTTCTTTTCTGTTGACATCTCTGTGTTTCAGATGGAGCAGTTCATTCAGTATCTCAATGAGGCAGCAGTCAATTCCCAGATTTTCCCTCATGTTGTTCACGGCTTCACAGACACCAACCCTGCAATCAGAGAACAGACTGTTAAGGTAGTGCTCATGCTTTAACACAACCACAAACCAGCAAATGTTGTTGCAAATTACTTGAATACTGAATTATGACATCCTGATGAAGCTATAGCTTTTCTTTTCTTCCTCTCTTTCTCCCTCTACAGTCCATGTTGCTGTTGGCTCCTAAACTGAATGAGACCAACCTGAACCAGGAGCTGATGCGTCACTTTGCCCGGCTGCAGGCCAGAGACGAACAAGGCCCAATCCGGTGCAACACCACCGTCTGCCTGGGCAAGATCGCCTCCTACCTCAATGCCGGGGTAAAGTACAATCAAATCATTGTGCAACACTTATTTGATGCAATAAAACCCTTAAACCAACGTTTAGTTAAGAATCTACTGAAATGGAAGAACTTGCCTATCTCACTCTTTGTAGACTCGACAACGGGTTCTAGTTTCTGCCTTCTCACGAGCCACGAAAGACCCGTTTCCAGCCTCACGCTCAGCTGGAGTTCTGGGCTTCGCTGCCACACACAATTTCTACAGCTTGACAGAGATTGCCGCCCGCATCCTGCCCACCCTCTGTGCCATTACTGTTGACCCAGAGAAGAGCGTCAGAGACCAGGTACACATGACTGGAGATTTGTGACTACACACTCGTAGAAGTATAAAATTAAGACATTGACATAATATTAGCAGCACTGTAGCTCATCGACTTTTAGTCATTATGGCTCTTTCATAGTAAAGAAAGACCTCAGAATTCAAGCTAGTTACAGTCGGTATTTATTTAAAAACACAATATTTCAATGCATCATATGCAATTATCAGTCTTATAGTTGAGCTGTTTTGTGGTACCAATTGTTTTTACTCAGGTCTACAGCCTGTGTTTGGTTTATGAACTCAACCTTGTGCACTGAGTTTTAACCTTTGTAAATATTTTTTTTCCACTTGAATATGCTGATGTTTCTGCTCTGGATGTTCTCTCCTGCCTTTCTCTCTGTCAGGCCTTTAAAGCCATCAAAAGCTTCCTCTCCAAGCTGGAAACTGTGTCAGATGATCCCACCAAGCTGGCTGATATAGGTGAGTAACACAGGGCACTAGGTGGATTTCTCAGCTTTCTCAAACACCCAGAGCAGAGTAAATAAATTAACTCATTTCTTTCAGTTTTTTTTCTGAAATCCTAAAACTAAAAGCTTGAAACTCCCTCTCCGTTCTGTCCTTCAGAAAAGGACGTAGCATCCTGTGCTCAGCCAGCAGGTGCCTCTTCAAGCTGGGCCGGCTGGGCCGTGACTGGCATGTCCTCTCTAACATCTAAGCTGATACGTAACACACCAGGGGCAGAGGGGGGAGCAGCAGCTGAGGACAGCGGGCCTGCTCACGACACCAGCCCCACCAGTGCGCCTGATGAAGCATCTGAACCTGGTCTGGTTATCACAGTAGATTTAATTGACTTCTATAAGACAGTTTTTAGAGTTTGAATAAGTCTTATACCAATAATAGAGTTTGAATCAGCGAAGTTCTCCCTTTATTTCATCTTATGCGTCATCTATTTTCTCTCTTCCTATCGCAGGTTCTGAAGACAAAACCCCACAAACCTCCCTGTCTCACCATGCTGCCTCTCATCGTGCCAACCAATCACAGACCCTTGAAGTAACAGACAATGATGACGAGCCAATAGGAGACCGATGGGATGAGGAGGAGGATTGGGGAAGTTTGGAGGTAGAATTTCACCTCTTCTGATTGACAGAAAAAAAATCAAATACAATCGAGAGACACAAGTGAGATTATACTGTTTTGTAACGGTGATTTTAAATCTCATAAATTGCCGACTTTTTATAAAATAGGAGCCAGAGAAAACTCAAAATGAAGCAGAAGACTGGAGCACCGACTGGTCAGGAATGGCACCATCCAAAAAGAAGACCAGTGACAGAGTATGAGCCCTTTACTTCACTACTAATGTTACTAACTCCACTGATTATTGTTGACACATCTTCTGTGAGTAATAGTAATACTATTCCCCTATTATTTCTCCCAGTATATTCTATTTGCTTGATACTGGGCTGAGGGAAGTTTCACATACATGAAAGAAAGCAACGACAAAGGGATTTCCAGCACTTAAAAATGGTTGTCTATGTGGATAGAGAACCAAAAAGGTCCCAAAAATGGCAAAATAATGTAAGAAGCTGAAATTTCATTCACTCAAAGTTTAAGTTTCTCATTCCATCTTTCATTATCTCTCCACTACGAAGGTGGGCCGTTCGTCCTCCTCGGCAGTGAAGAAGCAGAGCTCTGACTGGAGCAGCTCAGGCTGGGACGCCGACGACAGCTGGTCCAATGAGAAGGAAGGGCAGGGTCAGAGCTCTGCAGGCGAGGAAGGCTGGGGCAACGACTGGGGGGAGGAGGACACTGACACAACCTTGACCAATACGACGGTCCCCCTGCCCGAAGGGGTGCGGTTAGCCAGCGATTATAACTGGGACAGCAGCAACATGACCAAGGGGGCTGTTCAGAATGATCTGTTCGCCAGCGTGTCTCAAAGAAATACAGCCAGCACTGCAGCACCCACGGTGAGGACAGAGGGAGGCAAAAAGACAGGGCCGCAAAAAATAGATGAAATAAATATTGATGAGATTAAATTAAACAGAATGTCAAAAAGGTGAACAGTGAAGGTGATGAAAAATCGTCATTTAATAGGGAGAAAACATTCTGCATTAAAAAAAATCACCTCTTACCTAAATCTATTTGTGTAATTACTAGCAAGAATGCAACTGAGCTTATTTCTGAAAGTGTAATTCTCTTTCTTACAGGTGTTAGGGTAGAGGTAGAGGTAGAGGTATTTCTTTCTTGTAATGAGTAGTTGATCTATATATCAAGAAAGTACAAATATAAATATGAAAAATAGGAATATTTTGACCTTACAAGCATTGAAGTTAAGTGATGTGTGTGTTGCGTTTTCTCCTGTTCAGGCTGGAGATGGCTGGGCAGCAGAGGCAACAGTAGACTGGGGAGCAGAGGAGAGCTGGGAGTCAGTGGATGGGAACCAGGGTTAGTCTCTGAGCTGGCTTCCTTTATCAGACATGTGATTGTGTACTTGTTCAGATGCAGTTTATCACATGTATATCAGCCAGTCTGTGTGTGCTGCTATCACTGGACAGTTTTTCATACTTTACCCCTAAAAAGTTCCATAATGCCTGTATCTGATGGCATGCATGTGCACTGAAATGTAAATGTTTTTATGGTCAACCAGGTCTCAGCAAGGCGGAGCTTGCCAAAAAGAAGCGTGAGGAGAGGAGGAAAGAACTGGAGGCAAAACGGGCGGAACGCAAGGCTGCTAAAGGTCCTCTGAAACTGGGCGCACGCAAGCTGGACTGACCAGGGATGCAGGGAAAGATGTGAAGGTGGGAACGGAGAGGGAGAAACATGGACCACAGTAACTGGGCTCGGAGCCGTGGATGGAGGCTCGACATTCCACAGACAAAGAAACAGAAAGAAGTGTCAGCAATGGAGAAAATACTGTGAAGAGTCACAGTAATGGATGCAACTTGTTGGTTGTGCAGAGCAAAGCGTTGCTGTTGGTCGGCGGGTGACTTTGTGTTTCTGATAAAAGGGTCAAGCTGAAACAAAACACAGAGACAGAAAAATGGAAGAGAAAATCCAGAGACTGGAGGCAGCACTTGGTGCAGCAGAGTTCACAACACAAAATGTGCCCCCTCCCCTGCCTTTTTTTTTTTTTTTTTTTTTAAATACATGACTCACAAGTTTCATTTGTAAAGTAAATGTATATAAATGCTGCATCTTGTCTTAACATGACCTAAAGAAATGACACTTTTTTTTAAATTGAGAAATATAATAGAATATAAAATAATTTAAACATGTATTATACTGAATGGCAAACACAAAGAGACACACACACACACACACACACACAGAGTTGATATGAATGTTTACGTTCAGATGTCACTTATAGATTTAAGAGTTAAAATCGTCCCATGCATGCGTTTGTGTTTTTGTGTGGCCTAACAAGAGGTTTCATGGCAAAGAACATCAGCTGTGTTGAGTTCACTTTGCACACACAACACTGTATTTTACTGTACTGAACTGGCCTGACAGGTGACATATTTAATGTGGGTATCCGATCTTTAAATAAGTAACATGCACTGCAGACAGATGATGAGTGCGGGATGAAAAAGTACTTAAATCAAGAATGAGGAACTGGTACTGAACAGAAAATCAGTTTATATGTTTACATGCCTTTCCTCTATAGTGTTGTGGTGGAGGGGTTTTGAAAAAACAAGGGAGTTTTATTTTGAAATCTCTTGAAGGTCCAGTCATGCATTTGTCGAAGTCTGCAGACTCACTAAACCTTCTGAGGCCATTTCAATCATCAGTCCTTTTTAACCAAATTAGTCATAAGTTGCTTGTACTCTTTAATTTGTGCCTTTTCCTGCTCTGTAGGGTCACATGGAAGAGCTTAAAGTTGTTTTCATCAAACCTTTTTAAGTGTAACAACATATCTCCTGTCTGTGTTGGACGTGGTACTGTAAGGTTTGGTGTAAGATGCTGTAGATAAAGCAACTGACACAATCAACAGCCAATCGGCGCTGGAACTAAAGTCCTGATAGGTTTGGGTATAAAACAATGCCGAGTTGGTGACTGAGGAGGCCTGGATGCAACCTTTTACAGAGAATCCAAATCATGTAGCATGTGAGGCATTCTATAAATAAATACAATTATAATAAAAAATCACGTTTCTTCCTCAATTCAATATGCTATATTTCCCTTAAGCAAATATGTGGCCACGTGATCCCCAGGCAGTGAGGGGGGCTGACTAACTGTCTTCTCAAATTTTTCAACATTTATAGTTTTATTGTACGTTATAACATTTTTTTTACTTCAATTTTTTACTCATCCTCCTCGGTGCAACCTGATGTATTTTTTTCCCTCATCTCCTAATACTACTGGTTGTAAAAACACAAAACATACATTTCCTAACCATCATCACCATGATTACCATCACATTCTTCTTTATATTGCATATAAGGCTCCGACCAAGCCATTTACAGAAAAAAAGGAACATACTTTCATGTCAAGAAGCTTTTTAAAAGGGAATTTTACTCACCACACATTTCTTTTTCACACTGAATACTGCAAGAGATAAACATTTTTACAGGACAGCTTAGCATTTTTGGTAATGTTAGCTGAGAGATGCATGGTAAACATGGAGCTTCCACTGGTGGCCTGTTAGCTTAGCACAACGACTGACGATGAGGAGACAGATATCTCAGGCCGAAGTTGGAGTTATTCAGCTTAGACCTCATTGCTTCTTTCCACTGTACAGAAGCACATCAAACCCCATAAAATGGCTAATTGTCTTTAGATTTTATTTTTGTTATTAATTTAAAAAACGACTAATAATGTATTGATCAGATTTGCAGGTGCTGGTAGATTTCATCAGTAGCCTATGTGTGTTTCTGGCCTTTGACTTAGGCTGAAGATCATCAAAATGAAACATACAGCACAAATTTTAGAAAAAATGAAATAGATATAATTTTTTTCTTCAATCATGTTGTTTATTTATTTTGTTATTCTTGTTTGTTCTTTTGTCTATAAGAACTTTGTAAGCGACTTTTGTTATGCTGTTGTCAAGTATCTGGTTCAAAAACTAATCATTCTTTTAAAGAACAAAACCACATTGCGCATAAGCGGAACTACGTGTTTCACATGTTCAGGAAGACCGGTGTGTTTTGGGGGACGGACGCATGTTAACTTCCTGTTATTGGACAATTTGAGTGCGTACTACGCTGAAGAGAGGAATCACAAACGTGAACATAGGTCGATTTCTCGAGTAATCTTCCTGTAAAAAGTCACATTTTGTCCATCTTGCGTCTCGTGTGTTATATGTGCGTCTTTAGCAGTCAGTATTATGCCACTTTCTGATCGCTCGAGCTCTGACGGCGGCGGGGAGACACGGAGTCCTCGAGCCCGGAGAGGCCGGACCCGTTCCCGAAGCCGCAACCGCAACGACAGTCGCGATCGGAGCCTGTCTCCGGATAGCTTTGGGCCCAAACTCCCGAAACCGCGGAACAGGGAGAGGGAACGGGAGGAACGGGAGCGCCGATTCCGGGAGGCGAGAAACCTCAGACGGATCCGCATAGGAAGCCCCCGCCGTAGCCGATCCCGGTCTCGGTCCAGATCCAGATCCAGATCCAGGGAGCGTCATAACAACACCAACAACAGCCACGGTCACAGCCACAACCACTGGTCGGAGCAGCGGGACGCTTCTGGGAAACACGGAGGCTTTAAAGATGAATACTACTATGAGCAGCAGAGGGACGATGTCCAGAGACAGAGACAAGAGGCCTTTATTGCAAGGTAAGAATTGTAGACAACCAACGTAAATTTCTGTATCAGGGAATTGTTTTCTTTATTTGAGCTATTGTGCGTGACAGCGTCACTTCAGAAATGTGGTGTTCTCTTCAAATTCAACTCTACTAAATCAGGAGACTCGCAAAAGACAGACTAAAACTGACTAAATTAACACTGAAGCAGTGGAGAGCAGCTACAATCCTTAAGCATAAAGATTAATTTTAATAGATAGAAGATAAAAGTTCCTCCAGCTCCACAGAAAGCATCGAGCTGTGCAGCTGTAAAAAAGACAAACATCTCTTTAAAATAATAAGACAGATAGCTAAAACATGTATGAAGTTTCTTTTTAAAACTGAGAAAATTAATAAACTCATTTCAAAGCATTTCCCACTGTCCTGTTATTTTTACATCTTGATTTTAATCAAAGTAATTAGTGACACAGCTGGAATAAATTATTTTTTTTAATTGCTTTTCAGCATCTGTATGTGTTTTATCACTGCCATAACCAGTGATATCACAGCCAGTCCTTTATTCAGGCTGTAGCATGACTTTTTTTCTGTCTTCCTGTTGCAGGCGTCTGCAAGAGAGGGAGAGGATTGGGGAATTAGGTTGTCCGGAAGTTTGGGGATATTCACCAAGAGTGAAAGAACCAGAGTAAGTGGAAAAACTCCTCCTATCTCTCTACAGAGGATAATGGATCATTTGGCTCTTTGTGAGTTTGGGTGCAGAAAAAAAAATCATCATCTTTTGTCTCCATCAGCTCTGATGAATTCACACCAGTGGAAGAAGATGAGAAAAACAGCAGTTCTGAATCAAGCTCAGAAGGTAGAGAGAACACAGTGTTTGTTCATGGCAAAATTAACATTGATATTGTATGTTGTTTTAACAGACAATGTTACTGTTGTTTACAGAGGAGAAGAAGAAGAAAAAGAAGAAGAAAAAATCCAAGAAACGAAAGAACAAAAAGCACTCAGAAGACAGCGAGCTGGAATCAGAATCAGATGGTGAGACAGTCATTGCTTTTATTTAAGAAAGCTCAACAAATTCTTTTTGATGGGTTTCATCAACAAAACGATCTATTTTTATCTTTCAGAAGAAGAAATAAAGAAAAAGAAGAAAAAGAAGAAGAGCAAAAAGTATGTGCCAGTGAGCAGCTATAAAAAACAGTTTCAGTCACATAGAGATGCATTTTGATAAATCAAATGTCACATTTCCTAACAGGTCAAAGAAGTCCAAGAAGAAGAAGGCAAAGAAGAACAGGAAGGAGTCCAGTAACTCTAGTAGTGAAGAGTCAGAAGAGGAAGAGGAGGAGGACCCAAACGGAGTGATGTGGGTGGAGAAAACCTGCATGGACGAACATGTGGTCGGCCCCGAAGCTCCACTCACCCACATGTCCATGGACGACAAACCTTTGGAGTGAGTCTGCGTGGTGGTAGCGTTGTTACTGTTAGCATTGTATGTATCTCCAAGCAGCCTAATAGATCTGCTGGCATGGCCTCTAAATCCAGTCATTCTGGCTTTGAAATGTGAATATTTTGTTGTTTTTCTTTAGTTATGAAAAACAGTTTGTGCCTTGGGAATTCATGACATCCATTGAAATATTATAGGCCACACATGTAATCAACAAAATGGTTTGAAGGACAATCCCTCACACAAAATATCATTGTTTGTAGTCATAGAGGTTGTTATTTAAGCTGTTGCAACCCTTAAAAGTTTACAGCAAATGTACTTTTTTTTTTTTTACACACATTTTTTTATACATTTATGACTCTTTAAATACATGTCTACTTCTTGTTGAATGTGTTAATTTTTTTTCTCCTCTTCCAGTTTTGGTCATGCCCTGTTGCCAGGTGAGGGTGCTGCAATGGCAGAGTACGTGAAAGCAGGCAAACGTATCCCCAGAAGAGGTGAAATCGGTCTCACCAGCGATGAGATTGCGAACTTTGAGAAGTCTGGTTATGTGATGAGCGGCAGCAGGTATGTGACATTTACAGGACTACGAACTCCATGTTACTTTTTGTCCTGCAGCAATTCAGATGTTAGCATGAGTTAGCAAAAGCTATACCTATGAGTTATACATGACCAATATCTTGCACAGACTGAAGTTCTTTCTTAGTTGCAATAACAACTCATTTCAAATGTAACCCTGCAGACATCGTCGTATGGAGGCTGTGCGTCTGAGAAAGGAAAACCAGATCTACAGTGCAGATGAAAAGAGAGCTCTGGCGTCCTTCAACCAGGAGGAGAGGAGGAAGAGAGAGAGCAAGATCCTGTCAAGCTTCAGAGATATGGTGTACAGGAAAACCAAAGGCAAGGAGGAGAAGTGAACGTCACATTTCTAGTTTTCACTCAGATTTACTTTTTACTGGACACTTCATTTTTTACGTTACTCAAGGTGTTAAATGCATTGTAATAATGGGAGTATGACAACATCGAGTTTTAAAGAAATGTACAGTTTGAAAGGAGGATTTCAGTTGTAAAGAGTTGTGTCTAATTGAGTTTAAAGGATACAGCTGTTGTATTCTCCATCATATTTTACTAATTAGAACTAGTTTTCCCTTCCATTTTTTCAACCATAATTGTATTCTATGTATGTTTTGTTGCTCAGATGGTAAATAAATTTTCATTTATGAAATCTTTTTTTGGTTTTCACAATTTTTGTTTCCCAAATTTTGTTAAATATTTCCAGTAACTCATAAGTGAAGAAGTGTATTAAATAATTCTGTCTAGTATAAATGTTTTTTCCACCTTTTGAATATGTTGGAGCAATTGTTTTAAGTGAACCAGTCAAGAGATGTTTTGGACAGTACATTATTAGCTGAACTAAATTTCCTCATCTAGTTACAGTCATATAACTGTAGCTGGCATTATTGGAATAATAATTTTTTTCTTGATGACAGCCCACAAGGCTATATTGACTAATTTCATTATGGATCAGTTTTGGTTTATTATGTAATAAATGTCTCAAATGTCCGAAAATTCTTAAAGCCCATCGGATGTCTGCAGATAACTTGAAACTTTTCAAACCTTAAATATACCGTTAACAATAATATGAAACAAAGACTATAAAGCAAGCAATAAATTCAGCTCTTGTAGCAAGAAAATTTGTTTTCAGTGGGTGCAATGCGACTTTAGGATGAATTACTTCAAATCCCAGACAACATCTAGTCTCAGTATGAAGGGCTTTAATTTCAGCACTGGATTATCAGCTGTAAATGTGACAAACATGGCCAGCAAACACTTCACAACACAAGCAGAAGTAAAAGCGTTTCTTTGGCTAGAGCACCATTCTCATCTGTTGCTTTTGAAACTCAACAAATAAGCTGAGACACCTCCAAAGATTTCAAGTACGGAAAGTTTTTATTCATAACAAGGACAACTCCCTAACAAGACTGAAAAACAAACAGCTGAAAGTTAAATTCTTTTTTTTTTTAAACGAGTAGCCATCTCCCCATCTTGGTCTTGATATTCTTCGTGATCAGCGGATGTTCTCAAGTCCCTGTTGAGGAAAAATAAAATTTGTAAAGAGTCCAACATTTTGAAGTATTTTTCCTTTTTTTTTGCGTTGTTTATTTATACAAAACAAGCACTTGAGCTTGGCGTTGTGGACCAAAAATATCTCTACCGGTACAGCAGCAATATTGCAGAAATTACTATTGGTTCTTTAGAGCACAATAAGAATTTTGATTCTTTTTTAAATTATACATATGGAGGACACACACACGACAATGTGTGTACATCAAAGTGTGTTGACTATTTGCCTCAACCTCGTCTTTCTCACAACTTTCACACCACTGAGGTAAGCCTGCTTTATATGAAAAGAAGTGCTTTGTCGTTTTATTTAAGTGTGCACAGTTGAAAGAACACGAGTTTTCTCTTCACGTGTATTATTATTACTGATAAGTTGACACTTGCCTTGGATTCAAAGTACTTTCCCGTTCCTGATACACGACTGTCTCTCTCCATCAGATACCACTGCCACCTTACCCATGCGACCCTCTTTTCCTGCAAGAACGACAGATTGCAGTGTACAATGACTTACTACACAAAACAAAACACTGACAGACAGCTTGTTACGTCGTTCAGCTGGACTCTGAATGTTAGCATAGCTATAGCCACATTAGCAGCTAGCTGTCTCCTCACCTTTCCTCCGTTTGTGAACTTGTGAATATGTGTGGTAGCGAGGCCAGGAATGAGCAGACACACGTACATGAGTGAGAGGCCGGGAAGAATTTCATACCACATGATTACAGCCTTTCACTGTCCGGAGACAGAGCAACTTTACTGACAACCAAGTTGACCCCTCAACGATATCTTTTGCTAGGAAGCTAACAAAATGTCTACTCTCCAGATGACCGCTGGCAGAACGGGTGAAATACTTCCTGCTAGAGTCTTTTCAAAATAAGGGCAATAGCGATCAAAAGACAGCCCCGTCTATTAAAAAAATTAATTGCTGGCCTCATTACTAGATTATTATATGGTCTAATGCTCGCCGGCTTTCCTAAAATATTTCTGATATTCTAATTGTAATCAATTTGAATAATATTACTTTTACTGTGAAATTAAAAAAATAAAATTGAGCTTTGAGACATTGCTGAAAAAATACTTTTACCACCATTAAATATTTCTAAAAACGTTCAATCAACGTCTCAATATTATTTGCTTTCATTCATTTTTTCTGATGATTCTTAAGGTGTCAATCACTGTATGAACACTCGTTTAGTGTGACAATAAGTATCACAAGCAAAAACAAACGCTCTAAAAAATTGCAAACCTTAAATTGTAGCTTTATTTTGAAGGGTAACCGAAAAAGGGAAGTTTTCTTTCGTTGACTTTGACTTTCATTCCTTTTTAACGAATTAATAATAAATGTAAACAGTATGTCAGTCAATTCCCAAATTAAAATAAACAACAAATAGATTTAATAAGTACATATTATTTTGATTTATATACATGTAAACATCACAAGTTTGTTCTACATACGACGCCCTCCTCTGTCTTAACGCTAAACTGCATGACAAGCCAGAGGAAGTCAGCGGTACTTCTTTTGCCACTTCCCGGCTAACTTGCTAAAAAAAAAGTAAACAAGTCTGCCGGATGAGATGAAATTTAACTGAGGAACAAAGAAGGTTTTCAGAAATGAAGGAAGACAAGGAAAACACTCGACCGAAAGAGAAAAAGGTGGAAATAAAGTATGAGGATGCAGAAAGGACAGAGAAGCCCAAGGAAAAGAAAGAGGCCATGACAAAGGTAACACTTGCTAGCCATGTTAGCTAAGGTTTCTACAAGTCGTCAATAATTGTAATCAGTAGTTTAATTAAATAATGGGATGTTTATAATCCACGTCAGCGTTAATTTGCAGCTATAGTATGCTTATTCTACTTTGAAAATTATGTAAACTGTAAATTTGAAGCCAGGCAAACTGTCATGATATTGTCCACAACTTTACGTTGGGTCAGTATTAGCCAGTGGTTTCCCTCTTTTCCCAGTCTGACTGTTTCCCAAGCCAAATGTCTTATGGGTTTTTACTCTCTAAGATTGTCATCAGACGATTACCACCGAGTCTTACCAAGGAAGAGCTAGAGGAGCAGTTGCAACCTCTCCCAGAGGTGGACTACCTGGAGTTTTTCTCCAACGACACCAGGTGAGTTGATATTTTGACATTTCATCATAAAAGAAAAAAAAAGCTGACTGTTGAACTGTAACTTGATATCTCTATTCTGTCCATTCAGCCTTTACCCTCACCTCTTTGCAAGGGCTTATATAAATTTTAAAAATCAAGAGGATATAGTTCTCTTCAGAGATCGGTTTGATGGATATGTGTTCATCGACAACAGAGGTATGAAGTGCATACATTCACAGATGAATAGACAAACAAAATAAGTATTTCAGACATGAATTAAGGCTTTACATATATCAACATTTTGTTTTTAAACAGGACAGGAGTATCCTGCCGTCGTGGAGTTTGCACCTTTTCAAAAGATCGCAAAAAAAAGGAGTAAGAAAAAAGATGCAAAATGTGGAACCATTGTTGAAGGTAAATATATTTACTGGTATAGATCATGTCCTGTAATAATAGAAATGTTGGACTTAATGATTTGACAGTTTTGCGATGCCTGCCATGCAATAAACTACCAATATTTGATGTATGATGTTTGTGAATATCTTTGATATTTGCTTCTGTAAATATTAATCTAAAATAGCCTGGCTTACCACAAGTGGTTGTCTCAATAAACCTGTGTCAAGGGACAGAAAATGATGCTTTATTTGACTGGAAAATTTTCTACTTCAATCAAGTGTACTTTCTACAAACTAAGCACTGAGGAAAGCTGCAGATTTTTTTTTCCAGAAGTAGAACTATGTCTTAAATTGTATTTTATTTATTTTCTTTTTGTAAGATCCTGAATACAAAAAGTTCCTTGAAAACTACAACGGAGATGAGGAAAAGTTGGCATCAACACCTGAGACCCTGCTGGAAGAGCTCGAGGCTAAATCGAAGGAACTTGTAGGTAGGTGAACAGTCCATTTTAATCAAGAAGTGCACCTGGAACAAAGTAATAGTTACAGTATATATTTTGAAACAGACATCCTACTTCAGTGGTACATTTAAACAGATTATTTTCTCCTTTGAAGCTAAAAAAACAACTCCTCTGCTGGACTTCCTGAAGAATAAACAGGTAAATAAATACCTTGGCAAAGCAGTGTGGTATCGTACTTATAGATGTCTAGTTGTACTGTAAAGGCTGTTTTCATGATGTGTTTCAATGCTGTTCAGAGAATAAGGGAGGAAAAGAAAGAAGAAAGACGCAGGAGAGAGCTTGAACGGAAGCGTCTGCGTGATGAGGAGCGTCGTAAGTGGAGAGAGGAGGAAAGGAGGAAGCATAAAGAGGCAGAGAAGATGAAGAGACCTGAGAAATTTCAAGACAAAGATAAGGACCACATCAAAGAAGAACCAAAAATTAAGGTATGTGCTGCACTGGACTGAAGCAGCCTAAAATATTGGGCAATCCACAACATCTCATTATGGCTTCATCCTTATTTTTTAACTGCGCAGCTCCTAAAGAAGCCAGACAGAGGTGAAGATGCGGATTCTGAGAAGCCTAAGGAAAGGGCTAAGAAACCAGAGAAGCCAAATAAAGAGGACCGATCCATGGGGAGCGCTGATCATAAGAGACGTCACAACGCTGAAAACAAAGAGGATCGAGGAAGGAAGTTAGTTGCTCAAGTATTTCTTTTGAAAACAGATTTCTCACCTTGAACTGAATACTTTAAAGGGATTTGTGCCTTGTTTACAGAACGGACGAACATGGGCGGAAGGAATTCAGGGAGCGTGACACAGATCGAGACAGAGAGCGGGAGAAGGAGCGGCGGCAGAAAGAGAAGGAGCGCATCAGGCGACAGGACGAAGATCGGCGGAAAAGAAGAGAACGGCACGAAGGAGAAAACTCAAGCAGAAAGCATGAGGAGGAGGCTAGAAAAGAAAAAGAGCGTACCTCCGAGAAGAAAAAGGGTGAAAATATGGGAGACTCCTCACACTCTGAGAGACCGGAGAAGCCTGCCAAAGACAACAAGAAGGAGGAGAGTGGTAAAAGAGAGAGACTGCGAAATAAGGTAACAACTTCATCTTTCAAATCAGTAACTCTCACAAACAGTTTCCAGTGTTTCTGATGATGTTGTTTTTTTGCATCAGGACCGGCCTGCTATTCAGCTGTACCAGCCAGGTGCCAGGAGCCGCAATCGAGTGACGGGAGGAGGAGGAGCTGAGTCCAACTCCACTGACAGGAAGCCAGACACTGAGACAGAAAAAGTGGCTGATAAAGGAGATGATTGAGCAGATTTCTAATGATGGGGTTTTAAGTTTGATGGGGGGAGACAGGCCTGTGAGGCTCAGAGCAGCAACGTGGCACCTCGGGGTGACGTGCACTGCAGGTCAAGCAGGGCTGTATCCAGCTCCTCCATTCTCAGAGTTAGAGATATGATTGTGGAGCCTCTTTGTGCCTGAATGTGACCCTCTTTATTTTTAGTTGTTAGGAAAGGTAACAGTAATGTTTGGAAAGAGTTTGGCCAGAGGGTGCACACACACAAACACACACAAACACACACACACATACAAACACATACAAACACATACACACTCATACACACTCATACACACACACAAGTACACACACAAACACACAGGTGAAGCCAAAGCTTTCTTGGACCACATGACTCAAAGTGACCTTATTTCAGTATTGGTTCTCTAATGTAAAGTGATGTTCACATCGTAAACAATCTGAAAGTATAAAACAACTTCATGTGTTAAAATTTCCAAACACTGAATATATCAACATTGCCAAGCTCATCGTTATTGTTTCTACACTTCTTAAATGGGATTTCTGTTGAGGCATTCATAGCTAGTTTTCAGTTTAAAGTGTACACATAAAAAAAAAAAAAGATCTTACTCTGCCTGGAAAGCTAGACAATCCAAATGTATGTGCATAGCTTTTATTACAACTTTTCATGATGTGTAACTCAAAAGTAGTTGTAGTCTCAAGGGTACAACTATTCTTCAGTACATGGTCTGTATTTACGTGGTTTGCAGTCATTTGTTTTGTGTCCTTACATATGTTGTCTGAGGAGAAACAGCCATCTCTGACTTGACTGCCATGATACGGCCATGCCTGCACGCTGCCTTTAAACAGAGTGGTCAACCTGTGGCCTTCCCACTTTTCTAATCTCAGACTCTCATTGAATAATTTATGTGTGATGCACTTAACTGAAAACAGCATGAGAAACACATCACTGTTGATAATGCTAACATACAGTAACCACTTTTTGTTGGAAATAAAGGAGTTCTTTGCCTAAGTGTCCCTTTTTTTAATCTCTGGTGAAATGTTTAAAATACAAAAACTTTTAAGTTTAAGTTTTAGGATTCATTTTTAGTAAGTTTACTTTTTGTCTCAAGTTAGTAAGTTATTTGAGCTTCATAACACTGCAGTAGTACAGTTTTGTTCATCTTCATTCATCTAAGCTGTGGAAGTCAAGGTAAGAGTAGGAATTAGACTTAACCTTTGTACAAGAGAGAAGAAAAAAATGCTGTCAAACCTTACTGACTTTTTTAAGTTAATCAGACATAAGTATCCTTTGAGCACTGGATGGGATCTCTCTACAAGATGCTGTCAATGTACAGACCTTGCCTTGGCTAACATTGCACTAGCAATAATAAAATTACCAAAACAGGTTGACACGTAGTAAACTTTAAGAGGGTGTTATCTTATGCATATACATGCAATCAGAGGCTTCATGTTGTAGCTAATAGGATCAAGCCAAGTTCAACTGCTTCAAATATTCAGTCATAAAATTCTATCTGCAAAGTAACTAGTAACTACAGCTGTCACAAAGCAGTGAAGTAAACAGGAGAGAGAGTATTTCTAAAATATGGGTTGGCTGTATAAAGTAGCATCAAATTTGAGTACTAAGTGCAATACCCATAGCTTAGATTTGCACTTAATAGTATGTAAAAAATTATTATAAACACCCGAGTGAAAACATTTGTTATTCCTGAGACGGGTGTAGGAAAAACCTCCTCCACATGGTGTCGCTGTTTGGTGGACGCCTATTGAATAAAAGACCTTCGTCACTTCCTTCTCTCTCTTCGACCACCGCCATAGTCGGGAAAGGACTGTGGACAAAATGGTAAATACAAAATCTTTAAACATCAGTGTCTGCAGGTCCAGTAAACCTGGTCCGATACGTTAATCAATCAATAAATATGTCAGTGGTACCCCACAGTGTTGTATGTTGTGTTAAAAAAAAGGACTGTGAGCATATTAAAGTGTTAAACGATGCTAGCCGGTACCCGCTCGGTGGTGTTACACATGCTAACTGTAAACTTCCATCATATGAGTTTCTGAAAGTGTGAAGCGTACGAAAACGCGAACACATAATATACACAGAAAGGTTTATTTACATGGTTGTTAACGGTGCTTTTCATTTTCAGTCATCCCACAAGACATTCAAGATCAAGCGCTTCCTCGCCAAGAAGCAGAAACAGAACAGGCCCATTCCTCAGTGGATCAGAATGAAGACTGGCAACAAGATCAGGTGAGATGTTCTG
>JAQNCA010000032.1:14630914-14651769 GCA_029783725.1 Acanthurus tractus | reverse complement strand
TCTTTGACGCTCAATTTTTATGTTGTCCACTATTTGTGCGTCATACTGTAGGAAGTCCTACCAAAGAGTTCAAATATTTGAAATAATGTAGTGCATGGTAGTGAAATCAACAGCATCACAAACTACTGCCTCCAAATACTCAGAAGAAGGAAAACTGCATATCAAACCTTCATTATGGTACTATGATTCATTTTCATTTTGGTATGTGGTCTCAATAAATCAGCAATACAAACCATCTTGATAGCCTGCTCTGTTTACTTGCTCAGAAAGGCCATTGCACAAGAGTTACGATTACTTGCAGCAGTAGGTGAACTAGAATTAAAGCCTGAAAGTGTAGAGGATGGTTATGTCTCCCACTAGTTTGTGTTTCTAAATTTTTTTTTAAAGTGCACTTGCGTTTCATTGTTGTGCTGTCTTTCACCTTTCGGTGTCATTGAGTGCACTGAGGTATGACTGGCTGGCTAATGCAGGAAAGGAGGAACTCCATGTCATGTAAAGCAGGTCTGCAATTGCAGCACTTCAGTGCAGTAGAGTGCTGTCATTAACCCTGCTGAGAGTGTCTTTCAGCTTCAGAGCTTTATCTCCTGTTCACTGTGCCAGTGATGAGGCAGCTCTGTAGCTGAACATTCATTGCCCGTTCAGAAGACTGATCTTTTGCAATGTTGTTGATAGATTCCCACAAGTTGAACAATGAATATTTGCCACTGGAAAGGGATTATACTTGTAATTGTCTCTTCAGATGAGTGTTTGCAATTAAATTTCAAAATATTGTACTTATTATTAAAAGACTAATAATCTGTACTGCAGGAAATTATGGGATTGACTATTTATTGCACAAGATTTGGTTTTGTCTGTTCATAAATGCCTCTAAATTTTGGGCAGCATGAACAGAATTTGCATAGTTCAAACTCAACCCTGGAGCCTGCCCTTAATTTGACTACTCCTCGTTTGAATACAGTATTTTATGTAATCTGTGTCTTCTGGTCTCTGTTTGTCCCAGGAAGTAGAACACAACTGATGGAGAACTAGGAGAAAAAGTAGAAACTGAAACCACAGTTTGTAAATGGTGCAGCTCATGATGCAGATCAGATGTTTTTAAAAGTCATCTGTATGTTGTAGCCAAAATTTGAAGAATTGCTCCCTCTTTTATTAAGGCACTTTGCAAATAGGCATGTATTTCTGAGAAAGTAAACAAATTGCAAACATAGGTTGCCTGCAGAAAATTAATTGCATTTACTGGCACAATAAAGTCTTTGTTGTATATTACTTAGGTGAGGCAAGTGTACAAACTTAATACCCTCTGTTGTTTTATCCTTTCCTCTTTAATTTTTTTAGTTTTTCTTAGTAGTACTGTTATTTGTTACAAAAAGTCATCTCATGACATCTTTTTAATGTCTTTCGTAATGTCAGGTACAATTCCAAGAGGAGACACTGGAGGAGGACCAAGCTTGGCCTGTAAACATGAGGGTCCATGGATCCCAGCATCCCTCCATCCCACCATCTGCCAGGACCTCCAGCTGCAGGGCCTGACCACAGGAAGGGAGCCATCTTATCTGGAGCAGCCGTCATTTTGTACAGATACTCTGGTTATGCTCATGTTTGACAATAAAAGATCTGTGATCAAACTTGAAATGATGTGGTCTGTGGTCTTTTCGTCTCAAAGTCAGCACTATCCATTCACAGGCCTGAGTGTTTTTCCGAGGCAGACTAAACATCACATGGTGAGCAGTAATGCTGACACGGCTCAGCAGGAGGAGAAGCACTCTGAAGGAGGTTTTAATCCCTTGACCAGTCAGCAAACACTTGTGAATAACTGGTTCATAAAAGATGGTTATTTTTAGTTTGGCAAGAACTAGAGGTCTGACTTTAATGCTTGTGCCAAAAACACTATTGATTTACAAGAAATCTAATCTAGTAACAAGACACACTACAAAGAGTTTATTTAAAGTGTTAAAGAACTTGGGGGGGCAAAAGTTTACAGAGTCAACGACCAGATTTGAGTTGTTGACTTGAGCAGAACTGGGTCACCATCACAAAATGTTAAGGAGAAGCTCATTCAAAAAATCTTTTTGAAGTTTGGTTCAGTTAGAGTAGATTTGAAATAGAATTTATTGAAGTGCTAGTACTTTTAAATTCAGTGAGATGACATTAATCCCTCCCTAAAAGAAAACATTGATAATAGTGTAGTTGCTGCCACATAACCCCTTGAATGTGTAGTACTGACCTCTTGGTAACCTCATTGTAAGTTATGGCCTCATTTAGTTTGTGTTGATGAGTTAGAAGAGGTCTCCCTCTTAAAAAGTTCTTAAATTGAAGGATCTTAGATGCCTGAAGAGGTGAAAACAAGTATTTATCCATGAGATCATTACTGTCAATCAGTCTTTTTAAAGTGTTTCTGCCTATAATTCGACCCTTAAACTCAGTTTTTAATCCATGTTTGTTTTAATAGAAGTAAGCTTGCAATGAGTGTTTCTGTCTTTTAAAGAGCAAGGCAGGTTATTTAAAGAACAAATGGATGGAGTAAACAAATAGATTCACATTGAGAAAGTGTTACAGAAGTATTCACAGTACACTCTTACAACTGATTTTAAAAGCAAGTTGACTTGTTAAGTAGACTTGTGCAGTGACCCCCTCAGAGGGAACCACAAAAATATTGACCTCAATTGGAAGTAATGCACATATTTCAGGGGCTGTGTCATAACCACTCAGTGTTTGTTTCCAAGAAATGAAAAAGAGGGGAGCAGCTTTTTCAAAGACCCAAACATCCAGCTGCCACCATCTCTCCTCTGGTCGAAGGAGTTCACTTGACCTGTCACTGCGTTATCGACCTCATCATTCGCGTCGATTGCGCCAGAACTGTTGTTGTTGACGTTTTTGTTGGCATTTTGCACACATCCGCCGGTGTGCTCATCATCCCAGGTCCCCAGCAGCTCCCTCATCTCCAGAGGGGCGTCTTCCTTCAGGTACTGCCACGCTCTCTTCCCATTATAATCCATGGCATCGACGTTGGCACCGAAAGCTCCGACCAGCAGTTTGATGACCATGTACTGCCGGTGCATGCTGGCGACGTGCAGCGGGGTGAGCCCACCGCTGCCCCGCAGGTTCACGTTCACGGGGATCTCCGCACCTTCTGCGTAACGCAAAAGTTTGAGCAGAGTCTCGTCCTTTCCTTTCTTAGCCAACCAGTGCAGCACTGAGTATCCACTGACAAAATCCTTCCTGGTTAACAGATACGGATCCACAGAGATGAACTCCAGTATGGTTTCATAGTTTCCTTCCACCGCGGACAACATCCACGCGTGCTCCATCGGATACAAAGCCCAGCCTGAGTCCTGCTCGGTGGATACGCTGCAAGATTGCGAGGAAAGGACGCTGTTCAATCCGCTATGTGTTTGGTTGCTCAAAAGCAACTCTTTCAGGTATTTTTTACGCATAGCGGGTGTGAGCGACCCTCTCTCCGACGGCTCTTTCTGAAGCCCTCCTCCCCGCTCGGAGCTGTCAGTGACTTCCAGCTGCCTCTGCAGCCTCGACCTACGCTGGAAAGCACTGGGCATGACCTGCATGCCATATCTCGAGAGACGCTCCACAACGGTGCCCTGTCTGGACGTCCTTGTGTGGTGGGCGTCGGCATTGCTGACAGCTGGTTCAGATCCAGTTGAGTCACGTCCAGCCTCATCGGATCTGCTCTCGTACATTCTGCCCTGGCTTCCTGCAAGCTGAATTCAAGGCTACTTCCCTTTATTTGGATAACAGCTTGGAGATAGCAATGTCAAATTATGAACCGGGGACGGTCTTCCTCCACTCCACCGGACTCATTTCTTGTCTCATGGGAAGGAAAAGTTTATTTTTAGTATATTTACACGTCTTCAACATTCAAAGAAATGTGTAAGCGTGCCATTTTTTAACGTCTTCAGTTCAAATCAAGTTCCCCATTTTGCAAGTACGTTACAATACGCATAAACCTTTATCACTTATCACCTTTATGACAATGTTTATACTGTTCGTTGTACTCAGTCATCTGTATCCGACTGCTGCCGCGCCTTTCACTCACATATACATAGAACATGTAACAATTTCTGAGGTTACTCACCTGTTCTGTGTCCCAAGCGCATACCGACCCGCTTATTCAGCGCACACCGGCTCTCCTGCTGTATCGATCATTAACCAATGAGGACCCCAGTCCTTGTTAAACACAAAGGATAAGCTCATTGGACAGTGATTGCTGTTTTTTAAGGACGTATCATAAATACTGAATTGCATATCCAAGTCAAGATCCTTCCTCTCTCTGACAAGAGGAAATGAGCCAAAGTTCATTCTAATCTCCGGAAAAAACCAATGGCGAGAATCCTTCACATGTGACCACCGATAGACTCCGGAGCAGGAAGTTATGCAGTTTATATTTTCCTGATACTTTTCACAGTCGCCTCACACTACGAGAGTACTAAGATACAAATAAATGTAGTAATACTTTGGAAGAAAATGTTCTGCATTCACTTTAAAACTTAAATTAAAGTACAAATGTGTCAACATGATATATACTTTGATAAATAAGTCAGAGAAAACATGTATATTACTGTTGTAAACCAATTGCTGGAGCTGTTAATGGTGATGCTTATTAACTACTTTATTTACTTCGTAGCTTGTGAAATTCCACCCAGGCATCAATAGTCCTATCTTTATCTGTAACTTATTATTACTGTTGATTATATTTTGCATTTTTAATCTAACATGCAAGGTAACTAATAACTTAAGAGCAAACAATGCCCCTGAAATACAGCAGAGAAGTAATTTGGAGGTAGCAGTAAATGGAAATAATCAGAGCTTAATAGCAGTATATAAAAAAAAAATCTTTATTTAAGTAAAAAAAAAACAAACAATAAAAACATGCATTGACAGTTAATCAGTAACAGGTTCTGGAGGAAGTTCGATTGTCAGCTCATCAAGTGTTTGGAGAAAAGCATCCAGCTCTGAGCGACAATCTGGAAGGGAGAAATACAGCAGAGTTAATGACACAGTAGGTTAAAGATACCTGTAGTTAGATGACACTTGTAGTTTTGAAGCCATGCCCCATACTTAGTGGCAACAGCTACCAGACAATTGTAGCTTTTTATAGAGTGCTATATGTTCCTATTTCAAATATGGCCATCACTCATCACATTATAGTTCTAGTTGTTTTCACAGCCTTAAAGATAAAGTAGGGTTAACAGAATTTCTTTAGTTCTGATTAATGCATTGAAAATTCATATGACCTCATTAAACGCTACATGGTCAGATGACGCTCGAGGCAGGTGAGGAATAGATTGCAATTTAGGTATAATAACACCAAGTATTTGACGGATTAATGAAAATAGACAATCCCAGTGAGTTTATTGGTGACTGTATATAAAAGATGAAACACATGTTAGCTCCCCAAAAATGAAGCTAACACATTTTAATCACCACCTATATGGTTGCAGTATAGGTCAAAACTCAGATGCTGCTACTAATGGCAACCACAACGTTAATGATGCATAAATTTAAAGCTTGAGTTTAATTTAAACAAGTGAGTTTAAATTATATTTTAAACTAGGTTGACAACAGGTAACTTGCTTTTCAAAGACTTCTAAACATAATTATTTGAGCCATTAAGTCAGACATTTTATTATAGGGGTCTATGGTCGTTGGGGCCAGCCTCAAGTAGCTGTTTGAGGAACTGCACCTATTTTTCTGCCAAGATGGTCACTGCTTGAGGCCACTCTGTAAAACTTCATTTAAAAAAAAAAAAAAAAACTAACTTTATTAATAAGACTTTATTAAATACAGTTTTCAGTCCTAAACAATACAACAAGTGTTAATGCATCTAGAATAGCAAAATGGTACCTGAATGCTTTGGCATCTTTACAGGTGACGGGTTTGGGAGTGGATCAAACTTCTCTTGGTCATTTTCACACAAATGTGGAGTTTGTTGTAAAGAGGACAGTCCAGGCAGAGCAAAGTCACTGAGAGGAATCAGATCTTCAGGTATGCTGTACTTCTCAAACTCTAAAAATATACAAAAAATTCTGGGTTTCAAACAGAGTTTAAAGGCTTTTACATGAGTGCCATTAACATATTTAGCATGTGCAAGTTCACCTATGTAGCACACACCGATGAGCTTCAATAGATTAAAAAGAGGCTAAGATAAATTGATGCTGTAGTGGGATTTACACATGAAATATTTCTGTTTAGGCAGCATTTCACCTCCAAATGACACACATGAAATGTGCTCATTCAGCTGATGTCATAGTTACCCAGTGGGTCATAAGGGATGAACTTCTCAATTTCTGGATATTCCTCCACGTTTGTATGAGCAGCCTGTTTGATTTTTGTTTCCTGTGGAGAACAAAATATCACAAAAAATATGTACAGTTTGAGCTTAAGATCAACAGCATAGCAGTTTTTAAAATGGCTGTGAATCTTTGGGAATTTCACAAATCAATTTCAGATCTTGAGGCCATTATTCAACCCAATACCATTTTTTTATTCAAAACACTTCTTAATGATTAAATTAATAGATATTGGAGCACTATTTTAGTCTCTTGTTCCAGTATATTGTGTCCAACCATTCACTGGTATCCTTAGTCCACTTAGACAGATAATGATTTAGAGCCCCTTTTCATTTTAAAAAGCTAACAGCAGTCACTCCTGAATAAACTTGAAAGTATATTACAGTCTCACATTTTATGTAAATAAAAAAATAAAGTAGTATTTGATTAACATAATGTCTCCAATAATTAAGAGCAGCCTTTCTGCCGCATGGTTGATCCTGAGTAAAGCCATTGTTATACAAGAAGCTAAGTCGACTTAGGGTTTGAAAACAGTTTTACATTTGTAAATCTGTGATGGTTTATCCTAACCTGTGTCTTTAGGATTTTTTTCTCTTGTGCATTGATGGCTGGAGTTGAAACTTTGTTGACAGCACCAAAAGCCTTTCGACCACATGGCAGAGGAGTGTTAAAGGTTTTGGCAGTCATAGGAGATTTCAAGAGCTTCTCTGATTGGAAAAAGAGAAAAGGTTCAAGTATAATCCCACAGACTAATATTACTTACAGCTTGAAGAAATCATCTGAGCACAATATTGGCATTGTCATACCTGGAGCAGACTGAAGCCGCTGTCGCATCTTCAAAGTAGGTGGATGAAGGCGTGCATTTTCTTGCTCTGCAAAGATTATATTGGCCATTGTATCTGGAAAAAAAAACCAAAACAAAACACATTCTGATAACAGCTAATGCAACACATGACAGTCCACTACCATGGAAGAAACTTTTCTGTTAGACACTTTAAAAAGGAACCAAACCATCGTTAACATTTTAAAGCTAAAACAATCAAGCAACTATTTGGAGTTACTCCAAGCAAAAATGTGAAATTCTCTCTAGCTACTTTGTCACAGAATAGTGTTATGAATAACTATGGGTTTGTACTGTTGGGTTTAACAACAAACTTCTACTACAGGCAAGGACATTTAGCAAAATAAGTAATCAATAGCGTATTAGTTATTAGTTTATGTCCCATGTGAAGCAAACACAGTTTAAGTAACGTTAGATTGTTATTCGTCAAAGCTAGCTATGAGATTAAAAAAACGTAACACAAAACCTGCGCAACTTTTAAAAACATATGCAAACGTTCGTTGACTACACGCCAGCTAGCATCATACTGCCAACGATAGCTTAGCTGAGCTTTTGCCGTATGGTTACTCGGCGATAGGACAAAATCTCAAGAACTTTCTGGATAAATGTTAGCTTCGTCGCGTCACAGTTTCGGTATCGTGGGTTGCAAACTTACCGGTATTTACGTGAACTCTTAGGTTTAAGAAATGCAACAGTTACTTGGACAAATCTGTGTTAGCACAATCAGTTAACGTTATGTTTAACGATGCTCGCTGCTTTCTCTCAGACCAGAGGTTTGTTATGATCCGAAATTTGTATCCTGACCGCGACTCCTTTTTAAATTCACTGCCTTCATCTGATTGGTCAATGCAGCACAGGCGACTTGAATGGGCGTTTTCCAAAATGTATTATTTATTGTAAAATTGAAATAGAAAAACAGTAAAATAAGTTATTTATTTCAGATATAATGAATATGTATGCGAATAAACTGTTGTATGAATATTCAGAAATTTAGTCCATCTCGTTTATCGATGATGTACAGCCTATTTATTTAGAAAGGTAACCGTAGGCCATTTTATCAGTCCCTCTTATCTCCTTATTTCTATATTTATTACAATTAATATTCTTAAGCTGTATGAAAACATCAGTCATATATTATCCTCATATCTCACACCAGGTTTTCTCACTGCCGTTAAACACAGCTTGTGACGCTGCGGTTAATTTTCATTCGCAATGGACGAAACCACGATGGTATCCTGTGGGGGGAGCTCAGTGGATAGTGTTCATCTTTAATAATAGTTATATACGAGTGCATTATAGAAATACGAACTGTGATTTATTAATTAGTCATAATTGTCTTACATAAAAAGGCCCAATATGAGCAAGGTTATCACAGTTTCGTGCCAAAAACAGCCCGTTGAGCAATGGTACGATCCTACTAGGCCATCTTTCGGCGTAACTTCAGTACAGCAGCTCTCATTGCTAAACAGAGCAGCAGAGGTGTCGTCCTCAAGCTAACGGCTACTACCATGGCGTCAACTGAGATAGCAAGGCAAGCGGTGAGTAGCCCATTTTACTCAGTGTGCCATTGTCAGAACCTACACCAACCTACGGAGATGTCTTCTCCAGCATCCGTAGTGTCGGAAATCGTTTTGTGCAGTACGAAAGACAATATAACGTCAATGTGGAATCAATTTTAGGTCCGCTAACTAACGTTAGTTAGTCATCATCCGTTTTCCGTATTTATACTCCGTTTAAAATTAGGTAAAGCGTTGATAAACAAAATGACTTACATTGACTTTCAGCTATTACCATTCAAAGCATGCATTCCTAATTTCGCCAAAATCGCTGATTTAAAATAAATTAAGGCCTAAGGCTGCTTTCTCGTAGCTTTCTATAAAAATACTTTCATTTCAGTGTTCATTTTCGTACGCTAACGCCTGAGATTTCCTGTGCTGATTTCGTCAGCCAAAGCTACCTTTCAAATGGCAGGGTGCTTTGAAATATTATATACACTCTGTGGGGGTCTGTGTTAGCTCGTTATTATGATAACCTATTATAGAGCTACTGGTAGGCCATTCATTCCGAACGCTCCCATTTCAGGACAGCTACGGTGCTCATTTCCGTTATGTTGTTTCAGTCCCGTTAACTTTCAGTCGGGCGTTGTCTGATGTTCATAGAAAATATGGACAGAACCGGTTCTAGCTGTTTATAGACCTGTAGGCCTGCAATTTCTAAAGCGGGTGTAAAGTTTTCTTGGTATTTGTTACGGGGGAAAGAAAGCCACTACACCCAGCGAGGGCGCTCAGAATAGCAAGGTTTTGCAGCTTGCTATCCTTTTTGCGGCTGAGTGAATGAAAACCCGCTGTGTGTACCTTGGCTTTGAATGATTTCAGGAATGTTGCACTTGCATCTGAAGAGGAAAGGCTGTTTGCCAAGTCACATTACCCAAGTTTTACAAATATTCCCTCAGCTGTTTAAACCTAATTTCAACTATCCAAATAATCCGCAATTGCCCCACCATCAGCTTGTCCAGTTATTTTAAATTTATCACCAAACGAAATGTTTTTCTCTCGAAGCCTACGCCACATTGGAAAGCAACATCGTGTTATGTTAAGCCACATAATGGCTGGTTAGCTGCGGTTAAACTGGTTTTAAATCTCTTGCTTTGCCATATAATCTAAATTCTTTGCTTTCCTGCCTGCACCTCATAATGTAGATGAAGGCTGCAGAAATGAGATTTACAGAGATGGAGATGCTCAGCAGCAGCTTCACGCCCCCACACACATGTAACAACAGTGCTTTTACACGTTTGTGCTTTTTGCTGCTCTGGTCCAGAGATAGACGGTGTACTAACAGTGTTACAGTAGAGTAAATGAAAATGCAACCAGCCAAAAATAGATGGGTTAAGGGTTCAAGTCAAAGAGTGACACCACAGAAATACAAAGCATGTATTACCTTATACCTTTTGGCATTTATATTATAAATCTGCAATGCTATAGCATTCAGCTTTATTATCATAGCTCTTAGACATTTTTACAGCAATCTTGACGTGAGAAAAAACACCTTCCTTATATGTACATGTGGTTTGTAACTGTCTGGTCTGTGGGAAGAAAATTACTGCTCAGGAAACAGGAAGTGAGCTACATTGCACCTGAAGTCAGTCTCAGAAATGAGCATGATATATAATGGTGGATAGTCTGATCATTTTAAGGTTGTTTGGTGCTATAATGTTATTTCTTCATGAAGAAACAGTCAGTAAGATGTTAAGAGAGAATTCTGTGCATGTTGCAGGTTTGAGAGCCTTAACAGGGCATATTAATGCATAGTATGTTCAGTGATTGAAATATACCTGATGTTTTGTTGATTTCTTTATCCTTAGGGTGAAGGTGCTCGTGCTGTCCCTCTGGCTGGCCATGTTGGCTTTGACAGCATGCCTGACCAGCTGGTCAACAAGTCTGTCAATCATGGATTCTGCTTTAACATCCTTTGTGTTGGTATGTGTGTCAATCATTAAACTGTGTTTCTTCTTTGTTTAAAGGCTAAAAGATAACTCATATGCCTAATTAAAAGTCATGCTTTTTCACAAGTTACAATGCATATTCCTCTGTGTTTAAACAGCTTAGATTTTCTCTGGGTCATTCAGCTTTAGTTGCTATAATGTTTGATCTTGTGGGACCAGGAAGGAAATTCAGAAATGTTTGCAAGTAGTTATTTAATTTAAATGGCATACTTTATTTACATGTGTGTTATAAACTTACAGATATAAACTTAACAAGACTTACTCAGCTTTATTAAGTGCTGAAATTATTCACTCGCAGTTTTGTGGTTGCATTTTGCTAGAACTAATAAAATCTAATATAACAGTTCTGCAATTTACCTGAATTTTATATTGGATGAGAAGTTTTGTTTGTGTTGAAGCTTTTGTAGAGAAGTGTTGATTCAATTTTATGGCTACTTTGAAAGCTGTAGTTTCTTGTGTTGTTTAACTTAATTGTGTAATAGTGAGAGGTGGTTTTCCCCCCAATCCATTTGTATCAGTGGGTGTTGGCTGGAACTTGAAACATTGGATTTTTGGGATACATTGCATGGTACCTGTTGAACATAGTCAAATAACTCTTGCCACTTGATATAATTTTGTTTCAGTGGTAAATGAAATCCAGAGGCAGAAGTGAAAATGTGCAACAAATGGGTCAGCTGTGTTTTCTTCCTCTCCCTCTGTTTGTTTTTTCCATCACATTTCCTAATTTTAGTTTACACTGAGGGCTGCATACACAGAAATGTGTTATGTGCACTGAATGCAACACTTAAAAGCTCTGAGTTTTATAGAACTCATGTTTTGTAGATTGAATTTCTAATGGTGATGCAATGCAATCCTCTACACATCATGTTTTTAATATTAAACTGACAGAGAGTAGCAACGAGGGGACATTTTCTGCCCAATTACATAAGCACAGTCTGTGTCTGTATTTGTTGTCATAGGTTTTTTTTTTTAATGATGCCTGATGGCCATTTAGTGACATGGTTTGCACTCACCTCCAAGATGAAAACTTCTCTGCTGTTGTGGATACAGTGAGTCCATTTGTATGTGTAAAGGAGTAAAATGAAGGCCAATAATTGTGTGAGGTTTTTTTTTCATTATTCAACCATTTTGATTTTACTCTATAATGATGCTAGTACAGGTTCTAAACACTCTAGGTGAACATCAACTATTTAAGAATGTTGACGTAAAGATGATGTGGGTGAACAGCTTTTGTTGCAAAATGTATATGCAGTTAATTGACTTGCAAGTTCAACATTTCACAGTAGTACAAGCATTACTAAAGGGAAGAGCATGTGATCCTTGTTTAATTATAGTTTGGGTGGTGTTTAAACTCCCAGAGGCATTTTAAAATGTTGAAACAAATGGTCTTATTGGCTAACATTTGACTGTTACAGGGTTTTTATCATATTATTATGATTTCACGAAACAAAAAAGATGGCATATTGCCTTCAGCATGAGTGACTTTCCTGTAATGACTTGAACAGTGCTTAGAGATGGGCATTATGACCCATGATGCATGAGTTACTTTGGATTCTGAAGGAAAAATTGAACATTTTGAACCCAGTGAGATATCCTGCAAAAAATGAGATAACATGATTAGACTGTAGGTCAGGCAGCGATGAATAAAAATAGAATTTCTTACAGAGGGAGCTTTGTATCTGAGTCATCTGACAAGCTCTAACAGTAAAAGGATGTCAGATACATCAGCAAATAAGCTGTAACTTCTGCTGTTTTTTACCACTGCAAGCATTTGAAAAGCATATATTTTCTTTGTGGGCAGCACAGTGGTGCAGTATTTAGCACCATCACCTCACAGCAAGAAGGTTTTGGGTTTTAAACTTGGCCTTTCTGTGTTTGGTTGGCATGTTCTCCCTATGTCTGCATGGGTTCCTTCCGGATGTGCCAGCTATCTCCCACAGTCCAAACGCATGCAAGTGAAGTTAATTGGTGACTCTTAATTGCCCATTGGTGTGAATATGAGTGTGAACGATTGTTTTACTCTTTGAGTTAGCCCTGTGATGAACTGGTGATCTATCACAGATGCACTCCGCTGCTCACCCAGTGTCAGCTGGCATCAGTTCCAGCATCCCAAACTCTGCAGAGGATAGATAGTTACAGTTAATGGAATTAATATTATCTTTTCATTTTCAAAACCCTCCCTTTAATCTATACTCACTTCATTAGATGCCTTTTTTGGGTTCATTAAGTAGTTGATACATAACAGAAGCTGCTGGTTGGTTAAGAGAACAGTTAAGTGTGAAGGAAACTGCTTCTGCTGTTATTGTCACAGATTTTCACATATGTAATCAAAAAGCAACAACTGACAGAGAACAAGTTCAAGGTTTGTTTGAAAAAAAACAGTAATGTGATGTATTTTCTCTGCATTGTCAGGCGAGACAGGTCTGGGAAAGTCCACTCTGATGGACACGTTGTTTAACACCAAGTTTGAGGGTGAGCCCACCCAGCACAACCAGCCAGGAGTCACACTCAAGTCAAACACCTATGAACTCCAGGAAAGCAACGTGCGTCTCAAACTTACTGTGGTCAACACCGTGGGCTTCGGAGACCAGATCAACAAAGAAGACAGGTACAGAAATCACTTATCTGCCAGAGGAAAAAGTTTGATAAGCAAACTAGTTTTTCTTGTATAGTTCTCTTTTTCCACTGGCTGGTTCTCTATTTGCAGACATTAGCGGAAATTAACACTTTATGCAAATACAACATTTCTGCAATACAGTGACTTGGTGCGAACTCTAGACCTTTTTATTGCTCATCTTTCATTCAGTTCTGATCTTGCATATGAATCCTTTGGATGTAAATCAAGTCTCTTTCTTTAATAGTTTCAAAGTATCATCATTTAAAATCAAAAATTAGACACAGATGTTTTTTACCTGGCACAATACTAAGACATTTTATAGGTTGGAGGAACAAGGTGTTTGGGTTGTTTGTTCATCTTTACATACAATCTTGCATCCATCACGTTCTTGGAAGTGTGTTATCCTGGTTATACCAGGAGGAAATACCATTTCATGTGGCATAAAAGTCAAGGTCATTGTGAGCTCATTGTACATATTTTTGGCGGTAACTCACAAATATATTTAGTCATTGTAGAGAGTTATTACAAGTATCTAATGTGATAAAAATGATATTTAAAGCGTCTTTTTCCAAAAACTCAAAGGTAAACTTTTTGGTGGCATTTTAATGCTCTGCAAAACTGGCCACTTTCTCACCATTTTTTATTTTACCGTAGCTCAGGGGCAGATGGAAAATGTGACCATACTTAACATTCGGTCAGATACCGAATAAGTAGCTTTAATCTTGGGAACCCACCTTTAAACTGTGGTGCTGCTTTCCTGCAAGGTTGAAAATGTGTGTGAAGCATCTGTGTTTTAGAATTTACAGCCTTTCTGCAGAAACATTCATATTTGAAGCATTGTGCTCCACTTGAGCTCATTTGTTTTGTTAACACTGAGCTTTGACTGGTAGTCGTTGAACCATGTGACAAGGCGCTCTGTCTGTCCTCTGCACTTCTCTGTCAAAACAGTCCGAAGTGAAGACAACATTTTTCTCACTGACGATTATTTTTGGTATCATAATGTTGTGTGTGATAACTTCAATTTTTCCAAAATGCACATTTGAAACCTCTGATTAAATTCCTCCATAAACTTCACTACATTAACATGAGTCTGGACAGACATGGATGTGAACTTCAACTTGACAGTTTCCGAAACATACAACTGTGAGGCAGCAATTCTCGTTCTGATGTCAAAAAAAAATTACAGCTGCTACAGTCCTCTGTCTGGGAGAATTTCATCAACCATAAGATACTGTTACAACTTGCCATTGACATTGTAATTGCTAACTCTGCTACTGAGGTAAATCTAGAATGAGTAAGCTCTCCGTAATTTGAAGGCTGTGGTTGTTTCCTGGTTTTACACTTTATTTAGTATTAAAATAGCAATCATAGAGGGAATAGCACAGGCTTTCTGCATTTTTACGAGAGCTCATAGTCATGTGAACTGTCACTGGCAGAATATCCGTCAGTATTTACACACAGTGTGTTGCTTTGTGTTTTTGTGTGTGCTGGGAAGGGTGGATGCTTTTGAGGCTTCCTGTAATCCTCAATGAATGAGATCAAACATCTCTTTCTCATGTCCATTCTCTAAAGCATGCATCCTTTTCAGGTTTGCAGTTAATGCTGAAATAATTATTGTCCTGGGCTTTCTTAATTTTAACGATTAATGGGAATCACCTAAATGCATCTTTAACAATTAAAAGGTGGATAACTGATTATGATTGATTATTAAATTCACTTCATGTTTCTCTCTTTTTTAACAGCTACAAGTCTATCGTGGAATTCATTGATGCCCAGTTTGAAGCATATCTTCAGGAGGAACTGAAAATCAAACGCACACTACATAGCTACCATGACACCCGCATCCATGCATGCCTGTACTTCATCGCCCCAACGGGACACTCACTCAAATCCCTGGACTTGGTGACCATGAAGAAACTTGATAGCAAGGTGAGCTTGAGTTCATCGAACTAACTTAATGAGTCAGAAGCCATTTTTTCCTCTAAAAATTTCCAGTAGATAAAGTTGAGCCAGGAGATTGTTCAGTCAGAGACCCGCTTTCAGTTCTGGGTGTTTTTCAACAGTAACAGATCAACAAGAGTTAAGGTTTAGCAGTAACTCTTGTGATATCAAAGTTTCATTCAGTTTACTCGCAATTTTAGTAGCTGTGATTTCTGTATTCTTACTTTCAGCGTTTTGTTAAAAGCACAGTATCACTACGGCAGAATGATGTAAGAGAAAAACTGTAATATGATGCCAGTGAACACAGATAGACTTCCTGTAGCACATCATAGATACACTGTAAATCCTTTGGCACTCTGTTGCTATTTTAGCATTTGATTTATGAAGTCTAGTCATGGTCATCAACCTTTTCTAGGCCTTCTGCCTGCATGCAAATTGTCTCTAGTCTGTTTACTGCGTCGGTATAGGTCAGCTGTAAAATGCAGTCGACTCAGTGGCAGCTTTCTCATTTTTGGGAGCTCCTCTCAACAGTAGGTTATTTGCATGGACCTTTTGGCTCTTGTACAAAGGATCAGCTCAGTGGTTGCCAGAGCAGCTGAGCTCTCTGGCGAGCATTCACAACAGCAGCATCCAAAGCAGAGCCTCCTCTGTTTACACATATACCTGCATTGGGGTGTTAAAACAGTACTCTGCTGAAGTGTTTTTGAGCAAAAAGATTTTATCCGGTTGCACTTTGCATTTATCAGAATAATTGTGTCTGTTCCCCATCCCCCCTAATTCCCTTTATTTTGTTTGTTAAAATAAATTTAGTCTGACAGTTAACACATTGATTGGAAAGTTTTCAAGTGATCTGGAGCAGGAGATTAAAGCCTGCTGCTCCCTTTGCTGCATTTACTATTTATATCTACATACTAAAGAATGTGTAATTGTCTGCAATACACAAAGGCCTGTCTTGCAGAGATCCCAGACCTAGAGAGGTACTCTGATGTCTTAAAATGATGATAAGAGTGAAGGTTATTCAGTGTCCTTTCCTTAATTTAACAGCATTTTATATTAATACTTCAATCCTGGGCAGCCAGTCTTTGGATGCAATATGAATGAAATGGGTATAGTACATAGTGCTAGGCACAGGTACAGCTATGTACAGAATATTGCTGGTGCTGTTACTAAACAAAAGTTTTCTTACAGTGTCATGAATAACTGTTGTCGTTTGTAATAGGTGTATTTTATTCTATTACAAAACTTAAATGTTGTTCTGCTGGAGCTCCTCCCTTTAAAAAACAGAATAATTCGAAATATAATGACATTTTCCAACTTTTTATAAATTTTAAGAGAGACATTAACTCTTCTCCATATTTGGACAGCAGTAACTGTGTTGAGGAAAGTTGCCACTGAGAGACGAAGAGAAGCCACTCTATTTTTAACAGCAATTCTGAAAGCTCTTATCTGTACTTTGTCATTTTGTTGAGTCTATTTTTTATTTTCTCCTAATTTCTCATCTGCAGGTCAATATTATCCCTATCATTGCCAAGTCAGATGCCATCTCCAAGAGCGAGCTGGCCAAGTTCAAAATCAAAATCACCAGTGAGCTGGTCAGCAACGGAGTGCAGATCTACCAGTTCCCCACTGATGACGAGTCTGTGGCAGAGATCAACTCCACCATGAATGTAAGGTTCACAAATGGCTTTCTATCTGCATCACACGCTTTTACATAGGATATATAACTAGAATGGCTGTGTAAGGTCATGCTGAACCTTGCTTATCGAATGGGAATAGTGGTTTATGCAACACATTGCTTGTCTGTAGGTTTTGAAATAAATTCTGTTATGCGTTACTGGCATAAACAGCATGTGATGTAGAATCAGGACAGACATCTTCTGTGTCAACTCAGGCTGCCAGGAAGCGGCCTCATGCAAGGAGGAGTGTGTTCAGAGCAGCACAATCAGCCAGCTCACGCTGCAGGAAGCCGGCAGTGTGGGAAAGGGCCCGTGTTCACTGACATATGAGCCAAGGCTCACTTAGCTGTTTATCAAGTCTGATCTATGGAAATGCCGTAAACTCTTCTCAGCTGACTGTGTCAGACAGGTGCCTCTTGGCTGTTTTTGCACAGTCTGACTACGACTCTGTTCTGATAAAGGGTCATGCATCTTTCTGTCAGATTTGTTTCTTGGTTTGTGTGAAGATTAGCTCTCAGTGGTCAGGTCATGTAATTAGAACTGAAACCTTTTTCTGTTTTTTCTAATGATTTTTATTCTTCAGACAAAACCAGTATACCACTAACAATATATTCCAAATTCCTGATGCATAAGTTAAGTTGTTAAGTAATATTAGATTTTTGAGAAATCAAAATGTGGTTTAAGTTCTCTCTCTCAGATATGTTTGACAGTACACCAACATTGCTTTTTCCTCTGCTCCACAGAGTCATTTGCCATTTGCTGTGGTGGGGAGCACAGAGGAAGTGAAGATTGGGAACAAGATGGTGAAGGCCCGGCAGTACCCCTGGGGGACGGTGCAGGGTAAGCCTAGGTCACATCCTGCACAGGAAACGAGAGTATGCTCACTTTCGTCAGAGCTGCTGCAGCTTCTCCCTCCCCTCGTTTTCCTTCTCGCCTCAAACAGCTGCTGCAAACTAGTTGATAGCCAGTTATATAACCTCATTTAGCTGCTGCTGCTTCTCTGTCATCATACTTTATGTCAGAGCTGCAGCAGTTAGTAGCTCTTACAGGCCTAACATTTTTATATCACTGACGACGTTGATTTGTTATTGACTGAACTGATAAGTCTATAATGGAGGGTGTACTATAATATAGACAGCAGACACAATAATTCTGTGAACTAATCAGAGTATCTTAAATATGAGGCAAAGCTCAAGTCACACTGACCTGCACTTAAACCTCAAACTGCGCTGTGTTGTTATAAACTTCATGTGTCTCCATGTGTGTTAATATGTGTGTATGTCTATTTTTTCGGGTTTGGGGATTTTGGGTGGTTTTCCCAAAATAAGACCTGTCTACCAAACATCTTAAGGTTCAGCTACAACTTAAAATTACTTCCACTATTCATTAAGCTGCTGATTATTTTCTTTAATAATTGCTTTAATCCCTCATCAAAAATTTCCTTCAAGGTTACATTTTTAATGTCTTGTCTTGTTAGACCAAGGGTCCCAAACCAAAATATATCCACTTTATGATTCTGTAAAGCAAACAAGCAGAATATCCTATTATTGTAGAAGCTTGAACCATAATGGTTAGAATATTTTCATAATAAATAACTTGAAAACTAATTTATTATTAAAACAAATGCAGGTTTGATTGTTGTTAGTAAATTTGCTGCTGTTGTCATAACATCAATTAAAGGGTTTTTGCATCCACTTTGAATGATCTGTATAGCAAGTGTAGCCCTTTTTACATAACCTGCTTGGATAAACAGAGCTCTGATTTCTGCATTGTTTACCCAACATGAATATGAAAACCCTCAAATATCCCTGAAGCTGAAAGTCAACACTTTAACCTCACAGTCATTGTTTTATTTGAAATTCAATGAGCTGGATTACAGCACAAACAATGAAAACCATATCACTGTCCCGATGCCTACAGACTGCACTGCACAACATCTCTGGCCGGAGGCTTTACCTGACATTGGGTCTGTTTACCACACACACAAAGTGTACTCACATTGTGTCACATGGTTTGTGGGAGTGTGGTGCTTAGCTCGGTCCAGTAACAGAATCAATAGACAAGCCACAGGACATGAACACTAATCCGTTTTGAACATGTTGCTGTTGAACTGAGTCTATGAAATGTTTTCTGAAGTCAAAATACGTTAGTTCATTTCCTGTAAGCTAAAGTGTACTTGAAGCAATGCTCGTGTCATTTACGTCTTCTATTTCACATTTACTGCAAATAACGTAATCAATAATGAATGGATTTTCATCGGATGTGTTGAGAAAAGCATTCATGTGTCAATGTGGTGTGTCTCTCACAGTGGAAAATGAAAATCACTGTGACTTCGTCAAACTGCGAGAAATGCTAATCAGAGTGAACATGGAGGACCTGCGAGAGCAGACTCACACACGTCATTATGAGCTGTACCGCCGCTGCAAACTGGAGGAGATGGGCTTTAAGGACACAGACCCTGACAGCAAGCCCTTCAGGTAGTGGATCTGAGACTGCTCTTAGATCTTCCTGCTCCGTAACCTATCCTGTTGCTCCTATGATGCTCTCCATTTCATTAAGCTTCTGTTAGTCTTTGGAGTCATTTATTCTTTTGTAGATTAGTCTTTTGAGTCATTTATTCTTTTAGAAGTACACAGATTAGTGTCTGGTTTGTTGTGTTGTGTACTGTATTGTCCAGTGACATGTTTCTGCTATTATTTTTTTCTATCTTCTTCTCTTTTTTCCTCTGCCAGTCTTCAAGAGACATATGAAGCCAAGAGGAACGAGTTCATGGGTGAGCTGCAGAAGAAAGAAGAAGAAATGAGGCAAATGTTTGTCCAAAGAGTCAAAGAAAAGGAGGCTGAGCTGAAAGAAGCAGAAAAAGAGGTATCATAATTTCACTTGGATCCTAACTCAAGCAGAAAAATCATGCATATGTGTCAGACAAATTTTTGTTTAAGGAAGTTTCTGGTCCTGTGTAACACAAAGCATTGTTTGTTTTGTCACCACCATACAGCTGCATGAGAAGTTTGACCGTTTAAAGAAACTCCACCAGGATGAGAAAAAGAAACTGGAGGAGAAGAAGAAGTCCCTGGACGACGAGCTCAACATGTTCAAACAGAAAAAGACTGCTGCAGAGCTCTTGCAGAACCAAGCCCAGCAGGCAGGGGGCTCCACCACACTCAAGAGGGACAAAGAAAGGAAAAAGTAAGTATTGTTCTCTTCCCTCTGTGCCTTCCTTACACTCATCTTTACTTCATTTGTGCAGGAAATCACCTTCAGTTGTGTAAACATCAGAAATATCAAATTACCAAATAGACTTTTCAAATTAGTTTATGGGTCCCTTTTCAAAGGATTGCTGTCAAGTGATATGTTACACATACGCACATGAACATCCTCACCAATATGTAAAAGGTTATTTGTGGTTAACCCTGAGGTCCCATGTTGTACATTAGACTTGAATATATTCAGCTGTATCCTAAAAAAACACACTCCTTGAGCATTAATTCCACTTTGTGCACTCGTGCTGCAGGCAGTGCTTAATTATGATCTTTCCCACTAATGTCACCAACTGCTTGGCGGTTTTTCTATCACTTATTAATAATTCCACCTCATAATTGTATGATTTAATGCATACAGTAATTAATGCTCTTCCTAAGCCTAAGAACTCTCTGAATTTTTCTCTGCTCTAATTTCTGAGAAGCAGACAAATGGTCCAGCTTGACCTCGATATGATAACAGAGAATACAGTGAGAGCGAACCAAAATTCCAATGTGGAAAAAAAGTGGATCGGGGAAGGGGGGACTTCTAAAAATGACTGGCTGTCCTTTTTAAATAGCTGAAGAGTTGCTACCCATTAGCACAGCAACAAAGCTACAGTCAGAAATCTTCACACTGCAAAACAGATCATGAAACTAACATCTGTGAATGTTCTCATTCATCCAGGTCATAGTTATTCTAGGCAAATAAATCGAAGGCAACTGGACTCAGTAAT
>JAQNCA010000032.1:14619147-14630814 GCA_029783725.1 Acanthurus tractus | reverse complement strand
ACAAAATAAAATAATGTAAGACGGAAATCTGTTAATCCATTTTGCGCCGTTTGATGTCGCTGTGATGGTTTGCCTTTTTGGAACGACGAAGAAGTCACAACTTCCGCCTTTGAAGCGCCCTTTCGTTGAATGTTTGTCCAGATAAAATAGCGAATAGTGGATATAACAACAAGCTTTTACAGAAGAGGAAGATTTAATGTCATTTTTTAACACTAAAGTACTCAACGATGTCTGTGGTGTTTGACGGGAGTCCGCTGAAAGCGATGCAGAGCTCACACACTCACCCACAGCAGACTGCCCTGAGGTGAGTAACAGGGACGATGGACTGGCAGAACAAGTAGCCCACATTCAGACTAAAGTCATTTTAGCACATGTTTATATTTTGTATGTAATTTGACTGTACAAAGGTTGATATGTCGATATTTTACACGAGCTTATAAAGCCAGTTTATGTTAAAAATACGAGATTGACAGGAGACGTCAGGGCTACATCGAGTACTTTTAAGTAAGGCTAATCGATTACTCATATGTTCGATGAGAGGTGAAACAAAGACATATGCTCTTGACAAATTGGTCTCCCAAAATGTTGTTTTTCAGTGTTTATTCGTCTTAATTATAAGATATGAATTGATGACGTACTAAAAGTAATTAAAACAATACGTCAATCAATTCATACAGAAACCAAAATATTTAAAAACTTTTTTAGTATCGTTTTATGCTAAAATGTCTTTTAATTATTTTGTTCTACCCTCTGAACAATGTTGATTCACGGTTTTTCTCTGACATATGTGATAGAAATATGAACAATTCAGCTTTCAATCAATAATAATCATTCAATTGTTAATCATGAGGTTTGTGCAGAATTTTCTGTTTTGAAGGCTTAAGTGGTCCTGTTCACTTTACCTGCATCAAAGATAGTTGCATGTGTGAACATCTTAAACTAGACACTATCACATCCTTGTCTAATGTTTTGATTGTTCAAAACATTGAGAAATATATATGCAATATGATTTTTATAAATATATATGAACTGACTGTATGACTTTTCCAACATAATATGACCTGTGTTATAGTCATGAAATATTTTTATGGTTTTGGAGTGTTGATCACACAAAACAGACAGGTTAAGGACTTAAATTTGGGCTGTGGAAAGCCGTGATTGGATTTTTCTACAGCCCAGTGTCTTATATTTCATTGACTAAACTATGAATGGAAAAAATTATTGGCATATTAATCGAGAATGAAAATTAGTAGTTGCAGCCCATAGAAAGTATCTTACTCTTTCTTGTTAGTTGTGATGTATGTAAATCTTTGAGAGTACACAACAATACAGGCAGACACATCTTTCTCATTCCAATTTCTCATGATTTTCTGCTTCTGCTAAACATTTTATTGTCCATCATTTCATCATGTTCATCCTTCCCCTCTAGTGCACAGGAACTGTCCCAGGAAATCAAGTCCTTCATCAGCGGCGTTGACACTGTTCAGGGCCGGAAGCTCAGTGTCCGGGAACATGCCCGCTGTGCTGTGCGCCTTCTGCGCTCTGTCCCTGCCTGTCGAGGGGCGGTGCTTGAGCATCTGAGAGGCGTTTATGATGAGCATGTCTCCACCTTCCTGCACAACCTGGAGACAGAGGGTGATGCCAGCTCTGGGGTCAGCTCCAACCTGGAGGACATCATACAGGTGCCATAGGACACAAACTCGCAAAACTGTTAACTTACCTTGAAAATATCAATAGCTGTTCATATATTAAAACACGACTGACCATTTTCATAAAGCAGTATCTTAGTTTTGGCAACTATTTTTACATCAATTATGTTAGAAATCATGTTAGCTTCTTAGTTTTGCTGTTTTTCTTAGGTTATGTGATAACAGACCTAAGTATCTTTGTAATTTATACAATTATAAAATCTCTGTACATATTCCGGGCAAAATACAGTGCAATGTGGTGTTGTCAGTTTTAGGACAGCTGGGTCTCTCTAATGGCATCCAGAGGCATTACCCTGTGAAATTGAAAAAATGTGGTTCTAGATAAATGAGAAGTCCCAAATCAGTTTGCATTTGCAGAATTGGTCAGGTAGACCAGGCTAAATAGTCTGTGCATCAAACTACAAGTTAATCAAAGTTTTGATATTATTATTATTATGAAATGGCATCAATCTGAAATGACACATTTGATTATGCTTGTCAAGTGCATTCAAGTATCGTCAGACAAACAAGAGTAACAGATCCAGACCACGCAAATTTGGCTAACCTTGATGTTTTCCAGCAGTCATAAAAATATTTTAATGGTCTGGAAATTCCGTTTAAATGTTATTATTTCTGTTTGTCTTTAGGAGGTTCATGGTGTTCTGTCAGAGTTCATCCGTCTCAACCCCCGGGCCTGGGCCCCTCTGGTCTCTGCCTGGGCTGTGGACTTGTTGGGTCAGCTTAGCAGCAAGCATGCTGGCCGCAGGGTGGCCCCCCACTCCTCCAGCCTCAACGAGCTGCTGCAGCTCTGGATGTCCTGTGCTGCCACCCGCTCCCTCATGGAAGCCTATTCCCAGTGTTTGGCAGCCATGCTGGCCTGGTGCCCTGACGCCTGTGTGGATGCGCTGTTAAACACCTCAGTTCAACACTCCCCACATTTTGACTGGGTGGTGGCTCACATCGGCTCCGCCTTTCCAGGTACCATCATCAGCAGAGTCTTGGCATGTGGACTTAAGGACTTTTGCTCTCATGGCTCTAAGGACCAAGGGCTAATGGTGATGGGAGTGGATAAAGGCAGCAGAGTGCCCAAGATTGGCTCAGTGGTGGGAATCCTTGGACACCTTGCAGCGCACCACTCAGACAGCATCAGGAAGGAGCTGCTCAGGATGTTTCAGGAAAGCCTGAGTCCATCAAGCCCTCTTTCTCCCACCACATCCTCAACCTCTTGGGAGAGTTCACCCCAACTCCGTCGTGCTGCAGTACCATTTCTGCTGCAGTTAGCTGCAATGTCCCCCAACCTCTTTGGTGCGGTGTCTGCAGAGCTGGTAGAGCTGCTACGTCCTCCTGTCCTGCTGCATCTGCAGGCCTTGCTACAGGGCCTCCCTCGAGAGGAACTCGATAACATGCTGGGACTAGCTGTCCACCTTATCAGCCAGAGTCCATCAGGGGGAGCCCGGGTCCTCCGTTTCCTGGCAGACACAGCGACCCCAGCATCGGTCATCATCTCTGGCACTACGCCCTCCCCTCATGAGGGAGTCAGAGAAGGCTGTGATCGCCTCCTCCAGATGCTGCTTCTGCATCTTCACAAACTGGTCTTCAACCGCTCAGATGGAGTGGACGTCAACCCCCTTCACTCTGCCTCCTCTCAGCCCCAGAGAGTTATTCCTTTCTTGGAGGAGCTGCAGTCTCACATAAGTGAGCTCTGTGCTGAGACACTGCGCCTGGAGAGGAAGCGTCACCTGTGGCTGCACCAGCTGCTCTGTCTGCTGTCGGTTTATGGGGGTCCCAGTGTGGCAACAGAGACCTTCTGCCAGCTACTCACTCAATCCCGCAACCCAGAGGAGTTGGCTCTGGCCTGGCAGCTCCACAACACACTGTCCTCTTGCATGGTAGGACTTATTCCTGCTGCTGTAGCTCGCTGTGTGGCCCAGATCCATACACACACCCTGGGGCCCCGACAGCTGCGGCAGCTGCTGCTTAACCTGGCCGCAGCCATCCAAAGTCAAGATGAAGAGAGAAGGGGAGCAGCAGGTGTCCAGTCCACCATGGCCATCCAGTTAGGCTCAGCAGTTTCAGGACACCTCCATGATTTTGGCCCGCTCCTTCTCCACGGTGACCCAGCTGTATCTCACGCTGCAGTGCGCCTCCTCTCCTGTAGCCCACTCCCTCGCACCTCCTCTCCGGCACACCTGCTCCTGCTCTCCCGTGCTGCTGTCACTCATTTCTTTCTTGCGCTGCGTAGGAGAGGTGAAGTGGGGAAGGTAGGAAGAGATGGGGGACAAGCCAGCGAGGCTGTGAACTGTTCAGTCCTGCTCTTGTCCCGTTTTGCAGCATATTCTCCGCTCACTCTTAAAGCGGTACTTCAGCAGCTGGTGGAGGGAGCACTACATAAAGGCAATGCTGACCTGTTTGGAGGGCAGATCGCAGATATGTCTGGGGCCCCTGTGACTTCCCCATCTGTGTCACCTGACCTCGGAGCCTCTTTGCTGGACATCAACTGTCGGTTTGGTACCACTGTCAACTTCTCTGGCAGCGTGTGGTCCGTGTTTCATGCTGGAGTGATTGGCAAGGGACTGAAGATCCGCACTGCCACACAGCTGCCAGACCCATCTGGGGTCATCATGGTAAGTTGCAAAAGTTTGAATAGCTGAGTGCAGTTTCAAGCATAATGTGGATTAGATGAGATACCAGCAGTACAGTCAAAGCTATAACAGTGATTTTTAATATAGATAGATCAGAAGTCTTTAAAATCAGTTTGAATCTAAAACTACAATTTCACATTTTTAATAGAAGAAAAGATAGAACATTTTTACTGGGTGTAGTTATTTCATTGTGGTTGGGTGTATTTTGTGTTTAATATGCTGCAGCAGAAAAGACCAAATGTGTGTAAACATTTTTTTATTCTCTCTGCAGAACGTCCAGACTTTGCTGGCTGTCATAGTTAAATGTTGCAGCTCCTCTGGTCTCAACGGCTCTATCAACGGCTCACGACTCCCGTCTGACCCAGACGAGCCGGCGCCCATCAACGCAGAGGCAGCTAAGGTTGTTGCAGTTACATTGGTTGAAAATGTCTGTCCGGATGTGGCCAACAGTGAGCTGTCCTGGCCCCCAGAGGAGCATGCCCGCACCACAGTGGAGCGAGACATCCACATTCGGCGCTGCTTTGAGGCTCACCCGGTTCTCTTCCCTCTGCTTCAGGTTGTTGCAGCTGGGCGTCCAGCCCTCTGCTATTGCTCAGCTGTGCTCAGAGGCCTCCTGGCTACTTTGCTGGCCCACTGGGAGGCCTCACGGGACTCGTTGTCTACAGACTCCCCATGGCACCTTCAGGCCTCCTGCCTTTTGGTGTCCTGCATGGGAGAGGGCCAACTTCTGCCTCCTGTGCTGGCCAATGTTCATGAAGCTTTCCCCTACCTCACGCCCTTCGAGGTGAGGCTGCTGCTCCTGGCAGTGTGGGAGTACGTGAGGGGCAATGGGCCTATGCCCCAGAAGTTTGTCTTCAGCTCAGAGAAGGGTTTGTTCTGCAGAGATTTCTCCCGGGACGGCGACGTGGCAAGATATGTGGCACCAATTCACAGTGTCCTGCATAAAAACATAGACAGACTGGGACATCTGTGCTGGCGGTTCCAACTCTAAAGGGTATTGGGGAGCAAACTCTGAGGAACAGGTGGCAGGGGGTAAATAGAGACTATGAAATAGACAGAATACTGTGTTACATTGTTCTAAGAGTGGACTACAAAGTTTTTCTCACTGTACTTCAGTTTCAAATTAGTATGAATGTGTGTGTGTGTGTGTGTGTGTGTGTGTACCTTTTGTACCATATTTTTAGACTGAACACATTTCGAACTAGTTTCTGTTAAATGGACAAGGAGAAAGGTTAAATGGCACACATGTATTTTATGGTAACACAGAATTTGTTCCATACAAAAATTCAACTCTGCTAAACCATTCAAAGATTATTTTGTACTTTTCATATAGTTAATTTTCAAAACTTGTGGGTACAAACACACCTTGCATCTCTTATTTTGTGTGCAAACTGTTGTATCAACCACTTTGCAAAATAAATCTTCATTTGGTCCTTGAATGTGTCATAAATTGAGCATCAGTGTTGAAGTTTAAATGTATTATCACAGGACTGTTTTGGTGATCAAAGTTAATATAACATGCTACAACCACATTACTTACAGCCTGCAAATCGAATTAAAATAAAAATGAAAAAGTTATTAACTTAAATTAAATCCATAAGCCCAAACTTTGTTTGCTTTGAGTTGGGGGGGAAACAATTATATTTTTAAAATTAAAAACTATTTTTTAATATGGGAAACAACAGTTTTGAACACTATCATAGATTTGAAGTTTCTTTCTTTTTTAAGGGGCTGCTGGTGTATTTTTTTATTATTGTGCCCCCCTTTCAACAATGTAATGAACATATGTTTGTAACCCCTGTTTACAGTCTGATATGACAGTATTTTATCATTAAGGGAGCGTAATGAAGAATCATCTTGTGATTCCTGAGGTCATTCAAAGGGAACAAATCCCAGACAAATGTGTGCACTTCACTGACTGGAGCTTGTCGATGACGTGTCCATGCCTGACAGGATAAATATTCCAACGAAGATAACCTTTATCATCGATCAGATAAAAAGACAACATCGTGATTAAGTAAAATAACCAAAGCGGTGAAATGAAAGTGTAATACTAATGATTTAATCGATATCGAGTTTATTAGTTTAAAGAATTAAAATCGGCCAGTACAGAATCTTACTTATTAACGATCTTTGTTGCAGAGTGAAATGGGCGGAGTCAAGCCGAAGCATAATCAAGATGGCCACCTTCACTGAAAGGTAGGACAAAGCAGGTCCGCTATTTAATCGTGTATTTAATAGCCGTCGAATTTATTATCAGCGTGTGGGAAGCCAAAGATTGTAGCTGTGGGTTCAGTCTTTATTAGCATGTAAGCAAACCTGCTGTTTCAGGGATAAATGGCCGCCAGAGAATATCACAGAGGAAAAGTCGAGAATCTCACCAATTGAATTAACGATAGCGGCTTGACAAGCTTCCTGTGCTGTTGTCAGCTAGGTTAACGCGGTGTCCTGATTCAAAAAGTAAACTCTAATTAACGATAACACTGCCTTCAGACAAGCAGGCATTAGTATATCTACCAAGAACTGGTGAGTTATAGTTGTAAGATTAATCATTTGTGCCCGTTTTCCGATGCATTTTGGTAGAATTCTGGTGAAATGCTAGCTAACTTTAGCCCACATTAGCTGATGCGTTAGCTAATGCTGTCTGTTGGCATCATTTTAATCACATCTTATCTCTCGGCTTAAACGGGAGAATTAGGGCGAGAAATAACTCTCGGGCTCGGGGTCTAACATGAAAAACGTTTTGACTGAATTAACAATTTTTAGCTGTGGGGGAGTGAAGAAACGGGAAATGGGTTTAGCCACCTTTGACATTTTCTGACGTTGCCTTTCACATGAGGACTCACACAATACAGCGAGGACTTGCTCTTCCACCGCAGAGAGATCAAAGTCCGTGTCCGTGGGTGTTCTGTACAAGTGCAACTCATGTATACTGTATTACAGACAACGTTAGTTGCTCGGGCTTAGCATAATGAAATGTGAATTGACTAATTGGATAAATGACTATGTAAGTTATGTTCTTGATTTTCTGTAGGATGGCGCCTGTCTTGGTGCTTTTACTGGCCGTGTCCTTAACTGGGACTTGGGCTGTAGACAGGGGCAACTTCAAGACCTGTGACCAGAGTGCCTTCTGCAAGTGAGTGCATTACGAAACGGAAAAATAATCCATTTACTCACTTGAATTCAATTGTAGTCAGAGAAAAGAACATGGCTACTGATTCTTCACTAGTGTCCACTCTTGTGCTTAAATTTTAAACAGGCGTCAGAGAGCATTGAAGCCTGGGGAGTCTCCTTATCGAGCCCTGCTGGAGACCATGGAACTGACCAACACCAGACTCACCTTGCAGCTCATCAATGACAACAACAAGGTAAATCACACTGAAGGCAGTTTAGAATGGGGAAATTATGAGCACTGGTTGCTGAAAATTCATTTTTACATCAAGACCACATGTTAATCCTGTTCCAAGACTGGCTTCTCGTTTTGCAAATTTCAGTCAACATGCAAGTTATCATTTTGCTTCTTCATAGTGTCAGAGCCAAATGCCATATATGACAAACAAAAGTGTTATGCAGAAAATACCTGTCCCTTGGCTGAACCCAATCTAAGCTGCTGTGTTTATAAAATAATAATGAAATTTCTTTGTATCCTCTGTTGCTCCTGCTGCATCCCCCTCTGTTCCCTTTCACCCCTCTTCCCCTCTCTCTGCATTCATCTCTCAGGTGCGTCTGCTGCTCGAGCTCTACCGTCTCCAGGGGAACATAACTCGGGTGAAGATTAATGAGCTGAAGCCGCTGAAGCCTCGATATGAGGTCCCAGACGTGCTCATCAGAGAGCCACCCACCGAGCCGTAAGTTTACCAAGGGTGTTACTGACTGGGTGGTGTATGTGTGTTTGTATTTCTTAATATTGCAAAGCAAACTGAAAAGGCGGAGTTAACTTTTAGTCCTGCTGCCTATGTGAGTTCCTTGTCCATAAATTATAAATATATCCTAAAGTTACAAAAAACACCTGTGCTTTTGCAAGCTCTTGTCTCGCAAAAAGATAAGTTAAAATGTCTGGTGAGAAAAAGGCTTGTTGAGGGAAAATGTGTCTCAAACAGAATGACAATCTCAAATCTGTTATCTTTATCAGATCGATGCATTTGTATATAATAGATTATAATTGTTTTTGGTTTTTTAGTTGGACTGTATTTGAAATTTAAGAAACTCTAATGTTAGAAGTTTTCAAAAAGAAATTTGAGAAAGACATGATGTTTCCAAAGTGAACAATTATGCTTTTTGCCAAAATTGACTAGTCTAATAGATACTGAGTCGTCAATAATAGTTCTTCAGTTTCATTCGTCCTCACCAAATCTTCTTTAACTTTCCTCCCTTCCCCTCTCTGCCTCAGCCTGTCTCTCCTGTCTCAGGATGAGAACGGGGTAGTGCTATCCCTTGGGGCAGAGTCTCAGAGGGTCATCGTCAGCGCCCGACCCTTCCGACTGGACATCATGGAAGGGCGAGACGTGCTGATGTCGCTGAACTCTCGCGGCCTTCTGGCCTTTGAGCACCTGAGGATGCGCAAGGACACGTGAGAAACCACGCATGCACACACTTTTTCAAATGCCAGCCGTCTCTTTTTAATCCACGTCCTCACTCAGTGGATGATTTCTGTTTTTGTTCCCATGAAATGGTTTGTTTTTTGAGTATTGTCTCTGACTCGTTGTTCTGTCCTCTTCTCCCTATCATCCTAGTTTCTCCTATAAAGTAACTAGCACAGTGGCTAGCGTGTGGGATAATGTCAAGAGGGTATTCTCTAGGTAAAGACCCTTAAGATTTGTAAGTGTGTATTCTGTTCCTTGTGCTGATGCTGCCAATAGTGACAAAAGTGTAGGGTCTCCCATCACACCGAGCACAGTGTTTACACGGAAATAAATATGACTGAGAGTGAAAGAGGGATGTGGGTGACTGTGTGCATGTATGTGTTTAATTTGTGCCAGAATTAAGGGGTCAGTCCAGCCCCCCTGTTATCATCCTCATATTTTTAAAGGCTCATATAAACAATAATAACAATTTAGGGTGTTGATTTCTGTCTTATTTCATGAAACAGAGAAAAAAATCATCCTGATCATGATAAAACTCATTTTGAATGATGCAGGGTTTTATCTGCCTGTCCTGGTAATTTAACTGCTCATCTCTGTCGTGTAAGATCGGTGTCTGATTAACTAAATCATCTACATAGAGTGTCACGCCAACAGATCTAACACTATAACTGCATGAGTGACTGTGTTACTTGATCAGTTATGTTGACAAATGATTTCTCACGCTTGCTCAGTTCATGGTGAACGCTAACTGTGTAGATAAAAAAAAGTAAAGCTAGTAGCAGCAGATGTGGATAAGTTTAGATGGTGCATAAAACTTTTACAGTTTTTCTATCTTCACATACGTAGTCTGTGTCCCACTAGATAGTTTGTTGTATTTGCTGATAATCCAGCCAGATCCCAAACCCAACAGCAACATCTCTCTTTGTGGTTATACTTCAGGTTGCATCACTTTTCTATATTGGGAAATTTTCTGCATTTTTGGGGGGACAGCACTTCCTTTTTTGAGCTTTAAAGCTGTACTTGATTTTAGCAAAAAATCAGCTTTTGTAGGAGCCTCCTCATTGTTGTGTAAGTTGCATATTAAGATAGTTCTACACTGGTCTCATGCATGTTGGATTCAATTAAAGATTGGGGTGAAAAATTGCTATGTGACAAAGTGAAACTGGGCAATAACAAATGATTTTTTTTTTATCATGTCATTGAAACCAAACTACCAACATGCTCAAGGTAAAATATTAGACACCAGATTTTGTTGCAAGATTTGCAACAAAGATGCTGTTTCAGTTTTAGTTCTAATTTTTAAAGTTTATATTGTGGCCTGCAGCTTTTGGTATGTCTAGGAAATAAGGCTGAGGAGGAGATTGTGTTTTGTATACTTAAATCTGTGAACTGTTATGGTCTCAGAGACAGCTCTACATAATCTAATGTATTACATCACGCAATTTCACTTCATTATGTCGGTTTTGGCCGGAGAGTTCAATTTGAAAAGGGCCAAAGAATGGACCTCAGATCCCTGTAGCCTATTCCTCATCTCTGCTGAGGCGAGCAGCTACTTTATAACACAATTAAATCTATAGCTGAACCTTTTGTGGCCCAGATGTATCATGGGTTATGTTGGTACGAGGATTTTACAGGAAAGAAGAGTGATTTAGTTTAAGAAAGACAATATGTCTGCTTCTGCTGCGTCACTTGTGACTCTACTCTCTTCTAAGATTCCTGTTGGGAATAATACTAAACATGCAGCATAAGCCCTGTTTTTCTGCTGTAATATGAATGTAGCCTAACAGTTTTTTGAAAACCCATTCTGGCACCACTGTCTTGCATGCATACTGCAGATCATGCACCTCCATATTTGTGTGTGTGTGTGGCTGTCAAACGGTTTCAGCTGTTCAACTCTTGCGAGAAGAGGTTTTTGGTGTAATGCATGGCCTTGATTACACCATGGTGCACTGTGGCTTCACTGGTTATAAGTTGGTTCTCTAAGGCGTATTGTGGGTGTGATATGCCAAAGCCTCTAGGGGTCCTTTCCCATAATGCCTAGCTTGAAATAGCCACAAGGTGGGGAGTTGCTATGTCCCTTTTGTCATTAGAGTAATTTAAGACCAGGTAGAGTATTTGTTAGTTGTCATTGTGGAGTCAGGGGGCATTCACCAACCTCCGTTTGTATGTCCTTTTCCTTTTAACATAGTTGAATTATACTCCCCATACTGTTACTCGTCAGAATGAAGTATGACATTGCTAAAGTGACATATCTTTGTCTTTTCTTATATTCCCTTCATCACCCCTCCCTCCATTCTTGTGTCATGGAGCAGTCAAGCAGACCCTGAGGCTGAGAAGAAAGAGGAGGCTGATCCTGCAAACCAGGCGGAGGTACTCCTCACTGAAACACACCCTCTTTTCGTCTTCCTCTTTTTACTTTAAACCTCTATTTTGATCTAGATCCTCCCTTGTGTATCACATTTGCATTCTCCCTGTTCCTCTGCCAGACACCAAAGGAAGAGGAAGAGAAAGTAGAAGAGGGGATGTGGGAGGAAACGTTTAAATCTCACGCAGACAGCAAACCTAATGGTAGGTCAATTTTAATTTACAGTTAATGTGTGTTTGTGCTGGATTGTCAGTATGGTCTCTCTTAATAAAAATTATGGAAATTTTAATGTTTTATGACATAACATCATATAAATTATGATGTTTATTGATTTATTTTTCATCCTACTTTGCCTCCTCTAATTGATTGGTTGCTCCCACCGTACAGGT
>JAQNCA010000032.1:14604533-14615293 GCA_029783725.1 Acanthurus tractus | reverse complement strand
TAATATAGAAAAAAAAGAGAATCAAAAGACTGTGTTCCTTAATCTGAATGTTGATAAAGCATTTTATCCTAATGCACAAGCCGGTTTGATTTCAGTGATTTACTTTAATGCAAGTGAAAATTTAAGTATCAAGTTACTCAGCTGACAGGTGTAACTCTGTTGCAGAGCACTTTGGGTGGAGTATCCTCAGGATCCTGCTACTTTTGCTGTGGATGATGAGTTCTTGATCGGTGAGACACAGAACATCAAAGTTAAATGTTTACCTGTTAAAATCAAGCAACAACATCCAAAAAATGAAGCCATCATTGAGGTGACAGAAGGTCTTTGGTTTGAATTGATCATCCAGGATCTCTGTATGATTCTGTTACAAATTTTCAAATATAGGACATCAATTTCAGCTAAAACTTGCCTCCATTATTGATCAAATGAAATGCAGAATATTTGCAGCTCAATTATCCAAACTTTTGCGAACAAATATCTGTTTACTGCTGTTTTTTTGCTGTTATGAAATGATGCCATGTGTTGGGTGCAGATCACTTCTGTTCAGTGTAGGAACGGCGAAGGGGACAAACTGGAATGGAAACTTGAGTTAGAAGTCTTAAAAGTCTGGTGTGGCCAATTGTTATCTGATCCACTGACATTTCTTGTCTCCATTGCAGGAAAAGACTTGTTGGTTCACCCAGTTACTGAGGAGGGAGCCAGGGGAGTCACCGCCTACCTGCCTGGCAAAGATGAGGTAGGAGGACGAGTTCTAAGAGCTCTGTCAAGAAAACATTTTTTTACTTGACACAGTGGCAATAACATGACTGCAGACCTAATTGTCTTAGACCTTGAGGAAACCCTGTCTTCACTTGCAAGTGTGTTTGTTTCCTCAGGTTTGGTTTGACGTCCACACTTTCCAGAAGCACAATGGAGCCCAGAACCTTTACATCCCTGTCACCATGAGCTCTGTAAGACAAACTTAAATGTCTGTCTAATAATCTGGTGATAAATTAAAAAAACTCCTCCACATTTTGGACTGTCCACATTTAAAAGTCAGTAGTTTTTGCTCTGGGTAAAGTAAAGAGCTTTCTGTCCTCTTTTCAGATCCCGGTGTTCCAGCGTGGCGGTTCAGTTATTCCAAGGAAGCTCCGAGTTCGCAGGTCATCTGCCTGCATGGAGGACGATCCTTACACTTTACACGTGGCTCTCAACCCCAAGGTAACTCACCTACGAAACATCTTACGACACCTGCAAGATACAACTTTCACCCAATCTTTTGCGCCAAAGGCAATGTCACATTTCAAGTTCTAAACTTTTGTCTGACAGAGAACTGCAGAAGGAGAGCTCTACATAGACGACGGCCACACCTTCAACTATGAGAAGAAGGAGTTCATCCACAGGAGGTTCTCCTTTGCCAACAACGTCCTCTCCTCTGTGTGAGTGATCATGAGTGATGGTTTCCACTTGTGCTTAAACCAGTTTCATTTTATGCAAACTGACTGGACCAACATTATGTTTTTAGGTGTAATTGGTGAGAGAAAGGAGCATGAGGCTGGTTAGAAAGTAGCTGTGAGATGGTCCCTACTTTTGTTGGAAAATAGAAATCTTTACGTTGGTTCAGCTGTACTCTTGAAAACCTTATTCTCCTGCAATAGCAATCCACCTTCAAAGGGATTGTCAATTATTTAAGTACATATTCAAAAACATCAAAAGCACAGTGAGACAATTCAACACAATAGAAGTTCTAATACTACACAAACATTGAGTAATACAGTAAAAAGTTCCTGTGATAGGAGCAAAAACAAACAGCAGCATTTGGTAAAAGATAAATCACTAAAATAAGCTGGGAACCAATTATGATTGTATGAAAGGGATTAAATACATGAATATTAAATCTATATCTCTGTTGCTTCACAGTGACCTGGCTCCAGATGCCAAGTTTACCACGCGCTCTTGGATCGAACGGATTGTCATTCTGGGGGCCAGTAAGCCTAACAAGGTTACCCTTAAAACTGCTGGTGAGTGAAACACAAAACGTTACTATTGTGTTTAATCTCACAAGTTGTGTGATTTTAAAATCACATCATTTTTTCTATTAAAAATGGCCTCTAGCTGTTCAGCAAGAAGCAGTTCAACAGGTTTTATTCCACTGAGCTGTGATATATCAGTGTGATTGTACAGTAAAACAATCTTTCTACCAGTGATAAGCTGACTTCATGTGAATAATATTAGATATAGATGGTTTGCAACAGTTAATGGACATGAGTCTGCCCTTCTTTTTTATGCCAAATAGGGTGATTTAAAGATTTTAAGATTCATTGCTCTTGTGTACCAACAAGCCAGCTACTGCAAAAATCTTATGTCCATGACTTACAATACAGAATGTTTTGATCAGTCTTTGAAAATAAATAACATTTTGTGTGAACAACAAAGCTTTTTCTGAAGAAGTTCAGATGCACCAAGTGTGAAAGTCTGTTTGGAAATGACTAAAAAAGGTTTGCTACCTTCAAAATTCAAAATGTATTATGTTACACTGAGCAAAATACATGGTTTTCAGCCTGGGCACTGTTTTCTACAGGTGGTTTATAGTTACTTTTGCAAAATATTTTTATTAGTAGTAGCAGAAGTGAAATTCAGTCTTCTTTAATATCATTTCTTCTGTTCCGCAGATGGTCAGGAGAGCCAGCTGGAGTTTGAGTTTGACGCTTCCATGTCTGTGTTGACGCTCCGCAAGCCCGGCATGAACGCAGGGGTTGACTGGACCGTGACACTTCAGTAACCATAGAGATTAGAGAGGAGGAGGAGCAGGAGCAGGAGGAGAAAATGACTGAACAGGAGAAGAGAACAGATACGAGGCGCTGATACCTACGACTACCTAAACCGAGACAATAAGATAGCCCCCATGGAAAATAAAGCATAAACTCACACACACATTCAACACATTAAAATACATATACATAAACACAGGTTAGACTTGTTAGTCAAGCTGAGCCACATGACATCTCTGCCATGTCCCTTTTGTGTTAAGTCACTTAAGTCACAGTGTTTAAGTTAACACACTTTTGTCACCCACAAAAGAGGGTTTCTGCGAGATGAAAGATGAAGTTTGTCACATTCTTTACATGAATGACAACTGATCAATTCATATCACTGTAATGAATCTCTGGGATTCAGAAAGAAAACATTCAGACCCATATTTTTATTGTCCACTTAGTTGTCCATCCAGTCTGCCTTTTAAACTGAAGGTTCTCATTCAAAGCACATGCCCCACCTGCTGGTGATTCCCTGTTTCCCCCTGTCTGATTCTGACTTGATAATCATGAAAAATTCATTCCATCCCTCTTTAAAGTCAAGCACTTCAGTCTGCCAAGATCTGGACCATCTTTACTTCTGCCACATTTCATATATTTTGGGAGAGCTTGCCAACAATCAGTAATGTGACTCATCCTGCAGTCAATAAATTTCTTAATGCCGCAAAATCACCATCTTTCTGACCAATCCTGGCCAGTTCATTCTTGTTTATGAGTTTGTGTGCATGGAAGTTATTTGGGAAGGTCATTGAACTACTGCACAGAGAGGGGATTTTCAGTTGTACTTTTGAACAAATTTGGCAATGGGGAATCGCTTGAGGGGACTGAACCACTACTGTTTGTGGATCATCCTGTCGATGTGCTCTCTTTGTTTTATCAGATTCTTTTTCCAGCATTGTTTACTAGATTTTAATGCACTTGAGGAAGGGTGAGAAATTAAAAGTTGTTTAGATTTTCATGTGTTACTAGATGTTGGGACCGTCCAGGATTTCCAGTGTGTCATTTGGATCTTAATGAACCGATCAAAACTGATCTTAAAAGGTGTTTCACTCGCAGCTGTCAATGAATTTTCAAAAGATTCTCTGGATACTTTGGATTAGGTCCTGGTTAGTCAAATCATCTGACCTTTTAGGAGTTTTGTTGCTATATGAGTTTGTCTCCTTGATTGTTTTTATGATCATAAATGTCCATGTTGCTTCAGATATGTGGGTGATGGCTTGAATTGTTGGAAACAGAAGTGAAGGAAAAAACTTCAGCTGTCAATCAAAATTGTCAGAAATACTCTAAAAGATGAGACCAAGTGAAAAATAAAGTTGACCAAATGTAAAACTAATTCCTGGTTGTGGTCCATTTAATGAAATATCTGTTTGTAATATTTATCTGAGTCTGTTACATGTTTTCTGCTAAGTTTGGTTTCAGTGGCTTGAAGTTAAAATCTTGATTTCAAATTGAGAACCAAGTTTGGCAACAAAACAAAAGTACATTCAAGTTTGAATGTCTCTTTCCAGAATTCATCAATATAGTCCCATTGGCAAAATAAATTGGTATTGTTATTAAATAAAAAAAAAAAATCAGGAGTTAGTCGGCAGATTTACCTTCATTGCTTCGTTGTCGCGCATGAATGACGTAAGCGAGACGTTTTGCCATCATGGCGGCGGAAGGCTGCGAGGAGATGAGCGGCAACGGGGAGCTCGAAGAGTCTGCAGGTAGTTTAATGTTCCGCAATGAATTTTCTATAAAACGCTTTGTCTTTTTACAGATGTCGCATGGCCCTTGCTTAATCTGCAGACTCTTTGAATAAAGGCTTCGCTTGGACTTGCTTTTGATGAGAAGCATGACAAGCTAGGCTAGGCTAATGTGATTTCAACACACCGCGGAACACAAGTGTCATGTAGACTAACTTTGGACAGCAGTGATTTGTCCTCTCATGATTCACGAAACGATAAGCGGCCACTTGTTACCTTTCGTCATATAGTTTTTAAAAGCCGTTCATTAATAACTTAAACATACTGAATTCAGCGCCATCAACCCGGTGTAAACTCAGAGCACTGAGCTGTTAATGAATGAAATTTATTTCTGCAGGTAAAGACAGGTGGTGTTTTACGTCTGAAACTACCGATGTAGTCTCTTTATATTTACTTCTAGTTGATTGTGATTTTGTACCTTGTACGTTTGCAACTGCGCAAGTTAACGCACATGGTCCTTTTATTATTGTTTGTTGTAATGACACTTGTAGGCCCGTTTCCGCAAAACTTTCTAGAGAGGTGAGATTTCTAAAAAAGTTCATTAATTACACCCCATTACATTTATGTGGCCTTTTCCCTAAAGAGGCTTCTTTAACTCATTTTGATTTTGTATAAGCAAGATGTCACCCAAGGTGTATCCCTCCCAAACAGACAAGAGTATTTTTAATGCCAAAGCAGTTTTTCTTGTTGTTAAAAGTTTGTGTAATGCCTTGGATTTTTCTACTTGCTGCTTTCTTAAGAAACACTCATCCAGACATCCTCAATGTCGGCACTGCACTTCCTTTTTCCAGCAATGCTCATGCTAAGTTTGAAGTCCATCAGATAAATAGTTGTCCAAAGTATCCTAGGACAGACAGACTTGTTTTATTTTAGTTTGATACCAATGATATTGTGCAAAAGAGAAAACAGACACATTCAAATGTCTGTGTTTATTCTGCCACTACACCCCAGTAACATCAAGTAAGTTAAAGGGGATGGGCAGCGAAGCAGTAGAAAGATTTAATATGCTTCATCATATGTCAAGAGTTCAACTACATCACTGCAGGCTGTGGAATTTAAAATAATGTTTACCTTCTCAGTCAGGTAAGAAATTGGTTAAATATAAAAATAACTGATATTGTTGAAATTAGTTTTTGATCCTGAGTTTGAGGATAAGATGTGAAATTCTTACACTCTTTAATGTTCCATGTGGCTTTAGTGAATAAGTGGGTTACCCATATATTGCCCTTCAGTTATGTTTATGAGGAAAGTATGTCTTATTTACTCTGCAGCCATGGAGGCTCCTGAGGTTCCAGCATCGCCTCCAACTGAGATGGTAGAGATGTCAGAGGAGAACGGCGGTGCTGCTGAGGTCCCCGTAGGCCCTGACCCTGATTCCTTCTCCATGCCCCAAGCTGCAGAGGACGAGGAGGGGGAAGTGCCTGCCGACTTCGAACGGTTGTGGAAGGCCGCCAACGACAATCCTCAAGACTTCACTAGCTGGACGGATCTACTGCAGTATTGCGAGCAAGAGGTGTGTTTAGTTTTTACAACTAGAGAGACAGGAGAACCAGTGAGGTTCAGAAAAAAACATCACGCTGTTCCTCAGCGTTGAAAACTAACCACCAAAACTAGTATGAACTTCCAGCACCACCTTCAGGCCATAAAACATGCTGGTCTGCTAGTTTGCTGTTTAACTTAATCTTTGTGTCATCTGTTCAGGGTCACCTCTCATCTTCACGCAGAGCACTGGAGGCTTTCCTCGTCCGTTACCCACTCTGCTACGGCTACTGGAAGAAATTTGCTGATCTGGAGCGGCGCGCTGGATTCAACAACAAAGCAGAGGAGGTAAAACAGGAGAGAGAGTTGACAGACCTGCCTTTGTCTTTCCTTACAACATTTGAACCATGATTTAAAGCACAAAAATTGTTTTAACTGATCTTTATAAGCCGGCGTTCATGGTTGTGATGTGTCGTTCGTCAGGTGTGTGTTCAGGGTCTGCAAGCAATCCCTCTGAGTGTAGATCTGTGGATTCACTATATAAATCTGCTGCTGGGAACACTGGACATGAACCTGCCTGAGTCGCCCACCCGGATTAGAGGGTAGATGAACATTCTAAGACTTTTCAGCTCACCTATCATAGCACTGCCTAGCACAAACATAAGAACAGAAATAGATTAGAAAATGTGTGGGGGAAAAAAGAAATGTTATAATGCTGTTTTTGTTCTTTAATGGTTCTCTAAACTCAACCTGCAGTGTGTTTGAGGATGCGGTTCAGGCAGCAGGTCTGGACTTCCACTCAGACCGGCTGTGGGATCTTTATGTTGAGTGGGAGAAGGAGCAGGGGAATATGAGAAATGCAGCAGCCATCCTGGACAGAGTCCTCAAGGTCCCCACCCAGCTCTACAACACCCATTACGACAAGTAAGACTACACAGCTGTGTGTTTCAGTCGATCTAAACTTCTTGAAGTCACTTAAAAGAAGGCTGATTAATTTCATTTTGCCTCCTTGCCCTATTTTCTCCTCTGCCCTCTCTGTCAGGTTCAAGGAACACCTGAACAGCCACGAGCCCAAGGAGGTGCTCCTTCCGGAGGAGTATGAAGAGCTGAGGACATTGTGCCGTCAGAGTCAGAAGGCAGAGCGCGCTGAACAGGCCCAAGAGGAGGTGGAAGAGAGGCCGCCAGGGGAGGAAGAGCCAGCCACACCTGAAGGCACAGACACGGTGAGTAACATCTGGGAGAGAGGTTTGAACATGTGTATGCTCATAAAAAATTGAGAGAGTATTTTAACATATTCTATCTTCCGTGTTTAGGAAGAATTGATGCAGAAGATCAGGGAACAAGTGCTGGTTCAAAGGGACAAAGTGTATCAGGAAAACGAGGGAGAAGTCCGCAAGAGATGGCACTTTGAAGATGCTGTGAGTTTTTCCTCTTTCTACTCTGTCAGTTTTTCTGCTTTCCATCCCTCTCTCGTTCATTAAGTCTTTTTATTTCTCCAGTACAGCTAAGCCGTGCAAACAAAAATATTTTCTTTATGTGTGAACTCTTAAGCTCTTAGTTGTTTAAAATGGTAAGTTTAAAACTTAAGCTGGTTTCAAAAACATATTGAAAGTGTTCAGACCTTTCTGAAAACTAAAGCCCTCAATTTATCATTCATCTTCCAATGTGCTGCAGGCCAGAGACAGTAATAATGCCTCATGTTGTTTATAGGTAAAATGTGCAGGGTACATTTTTGTTATCGGAATACTATTATTTGAAGTTTAACAACAAATGACACAAAAGATGAACTTCTTACATACCTTCACTACTTGCTACTTAATAAACTATTTTCTCTTTCTCCAATCTTCAGATCAAACGTCCGTACTTCCACGTCAAGCCACTCGACCGCCTTCAGCTGCGAGCCTGGCACTCCTACCTGGACTGGGAGATTGCTCAGCTGAACCCAGAAACCAAAGAGCCCAACCAAGGTGACTTCAAAAGGAAGAGGCTATCCTCTGTCACATGTCTGTCACACAGTCTGTGATTCTCCAAGGTTCTGACTCCATCTTCTCCCATTAGATCCAAGCCAGGTCTCCACAGAGGAGTCAGCAGTCACAGCCCAGCCTCAGGAAGGATCGGAGGATGTTGCAGTTGCCCATGACGACTACAGGGTTCGCATCCTGTTCGAGCGCTGCCTGATCGCCTGTTCGCTGTATGAGGAATTCTGGATGAGGGTAAGAATGTCAGCGTGTTTGTGTGTTGCTCATAAATAGAAAAAAAACATACAAAGAGACAACTAAGTGTGTTTTAATGTCAGCTAGCCATCTTCTGTATGTTTTTCAGTACATTGAGTACCTGGAGCCACAGAGTGTAGATGAAGCCCGGGCTGTTTTCAAAAGAGCCTGTGAGATCCACCTGAGGTACAAACCCAACATCCACATGCACTGGGCCACCTTCGAGGAGAGGCACGGTACGCCAAAAAACAGATGTCTTTAAATGTCTTTCTTTTCATTATTATTACAAAGTAAAAGTTCTCCGTGCAGGTTTTCTTGAATAAAAAAGTTTCAGTTTACATTCTGTTTTACTGACAAACAATTGAAATCTAACCAACGTCTGCAATGCATTTCCTTTCTCATAAAAACAACTGCCATCAGGTGACTTAACCGAGGCTCGACGAGTGCTGGAGGCCTTGGAGAAAACCTTACCAGGGTTGGCAGTGGTCCGTCTTCGCAGGGCAGCTTTGGAGAGACGAGCTGGCCAGCTGGACCAATCAGAAGCCTTGCTTCAGGAAGCGGTGGCCGAATCCAAAGAGAAGCCCACGTTGCACGCCTTCTACTCCATCAAGTTGGCTCGTCTGCTGCTGAAAATTGGCAGGAACCCCAGCAGAGCCCGCAGGGTTCTGCAGGAGGCGCTGGAGATCAGTCCGGTGAGATAAGTAACTTAAAACAGCAAATATTGCAGCCAGTGACGCCAGAGCTCTTGGTCTCTTCACTCTCAGTCTGTACTGCTTAAAAATATTGAAAATGAAAGAATGTCAGTTTAATTCTGCTGTACCTGTACAGGCTTGATGGCTTCGACAAACAGTGGAATTAATCAGTTGAAATAGAAACTAGAAACATAGCCCAGCACTGGAGTTTAAAAATAAACAAAACATGTTTTCATACTTCTTTCCCCTTGATGGCGCTCTAGCTACACAGTAGTCTCGGCCAACTGTCTCATGAACATATCCTTTCCGCTTGGCATTAGAAAGGCTATTTGTACGCCCGCAACCACTCAGCCCCTCGCTCCAACAACATTCTCGATTATGCAGTAGATTCAAAACCGAATACTGCAGAGGAGGTGTCAATAACTCCACATTCTCACATGGGGATGATTTTCATGCTACACACACACTTCGCACTGAAATTCTGATTTGCAAATGGCAAATGGTGAAAAACAGCAAACACAAAGCCTGTTAGCAGTTTCATAACAAATGCTTTGCTGTAGGCTTTGTTTATTCGTGGCCTGACTAAGCGATAATGTCTCTAGACGTTTCCTGATAGCTGAAAGTGTTATCAAGTTTCCTTATGATTTGATTACTGGGGGAATTTGATTAGCTGTTCCATGTGATGTCTTTGTTTTTTTTACATCTTGATCAATGCTATCACATTTGCTGCATGCAAGATACATCGTACGCTGTGATTTCCTCTCTGTTTGAGGAGCGCTCAAGTTTTGAATTGCCCTCATCTCTCCATGTGTCCGCCATCAGGAAAATGATAAACTGCACATGAACCTGTTGGAGCTGGAGGTGTCGGGTGACCCCTGGGCTTCAGCCGAGGCGGTGCAGGAGTGTGTGACGCGAGCCCTGGCAGCCCCCCTCACCCCACACACCAAGATCCTCTTCTCAGAGAGAGGCCTGCAGTTTGCAGAGGACTACAGCAACTCTATCAAGAGGTCAGAGTTCAACAGAAGTCTTCAGATACTAGCAAATATTTTGATCCTATTGATCATATAAGCCCAGATGATTCTTAACTAACTGTTCTTGCTTCTCTTTACTGTCTGCTGTCTGCAGTGTGCTGTCTGTTTACGAAGAACACCAGAAACTGCTGAGGGAGCTGGGAGGGACAAAGAGAGGAGCAGAGAACGGGTGAGAGGGGAAGGAGCAACCGACTCAGAGTTTAGTTTATCAAGTTCAATACAAGTTTTTCATAAAACAATGTTTGATTTCCTTGTTTGACATTGAACTGCTTTCAGGTTATCAAATATGTTCATTCAACAATTCAAATCTCCTTTTTCAACATTCAGTTTATCTGTTATGTGTCACCGACTTTTAAAAAACCCGACATAGTTGTAGTTCCTATATTGGATTTTTTTTCTTGTGTAAAAAATGTACAAATGTTTATTTTATATCCTGAACAATATTTGGGGATCAGAGATCATAACATTACTAGAACAAAATCTTCTCATAACAAGATTTTTTGTCTGTTATCGAGTCCTCATTCATCGTTCATAATGATTTGATTTTTTTAGGGATGAGGATCCTGAGAAGCTGAGCAAAAGTGACGATGGATCTGCGGTCGCTGTGTCTGCACAAGCCCCCCCTACCATGCCGCACGTCCCCATCACCACGCCCCCTCCACCTGTGATGGGAGCTGACATGAGTGCACAGACTGGCTACGGGGCTTACAGCAGCTGGTACCAGGTGGGATTTCAAGTTTACACATTGTCAACACTGAAAAATAGATTTCTTTTTTTATAAAAAAATAATAACTTAAGCCATTTTGGT